>VZRE01000627.1:1822230-1909214 GCA_013396775.1 Cephalopterus ornatus
GGGCCGGGGCCGCGTCCCGCAGGGCCCCGGGGCCGTGGCCGGGTGTCCCGGTGGCGATGCCGCCCCCCGGCAGCCCGGCCGGGCGGGGAGCGGGCACGGAGGGGTTCGCCGCGCCCTTCGGGAAGGCTCCTGGCCCCTGCCCCGGGTGTCAGAAGGGCCGCCGCCGGGCCGTCCCTCGGCTCTTCTGCCGCGTCCTGCAGACTCATGCGATGAGATGGCAGGAGGCGGCTTCTCCTAAGTTTGTCTGGGTTTTCGGTGTAAAACGGGGCGTTTCGCAGTCACGTTGTTGTTTGGTCAGCGCTGCCCGGCGCACGGTGACATCGTCGGGCTGCCCTGTGCGGGGACAGGGCTTGGACTCGGTGACCCCCCGGGGTCCCTTCCAGCTCAGCATATCCCGGTTCCTGTGCCTTAGTTTACTTATGCAGTTTGCTGCTGTCCTGGAGCTTTGGCACAGCAGGACAAAGCGAGTGAGGTCCAAACCCATGCTCCCTCCCCCTGTGCTCACCTGCGAGCCCCGGTGAGCTGTGCGGGTGCCCTGCCCCTAACCGGGGCCTCTTCCTGGGCAGGACCCGGTGCAGGCTTTTCTTGGTCGGTCTTGTCGTGATAAACAAGTAGAGACAGTGTTTACGTGGCTTAAGTGATTGTAACAGGTAAAACGCTTATTTTTCGAAGACTTCTAGAAAACGGGGGTTTGTACCTGTTGAATTTCCTGGTGTGCTATGGATTGTTCACCTTGCAAGGGAGTTCTTCGTTAACCTTCCCTCAGAATTTAGCAGCTGCTTGCTTTTCTAGTCCTCGCTAGAAGGATTCCGATGAATCTCTTTCAAACCTAGGAGAAAGAAAATGCTCACTGTTGAAGGTCAGGTAGCAAGTGTTTTAGGTATGGTATCTTGTGAAGCTTTGTGGAAAAGCAGAAGAATGTGCAGATTTCTCAAAAAAAACCCCTGAACTTGTCATTGAATCTGACCAGTAATTTTTGTTTTGTTTTCATAATTATGATATAAATATTAGTATCCTGACTTGCAGTTTGGGAAAGAGAAAGGAAATAAACCTGTTTGTTTATCTTAACTTGTAGACAGGCTTTTTGTAGCTGATTTTTACTTTGTGTTCTGTTTCTAACTAGAAATGCGTTATTTCAAGCACATTTCAAGCTTTCAGAAACTAATTTTGGAGTTATTTGTGTTTCCTGGCTGAGTAAGGGATACTGGTGGCTACACTGAAGAGGAAGAAAAATATTTAGATTGCAATTAAAGGTCTTAGTTGTTTTTTTGCTGAGCAATGTGCGGACAGTCATGGTGGTGTCCTTGCACAAGTTGCTCTTCCCAAGCATTAACAAGCACTGGATAACGAGACAGACAAGACTCATTGCTCTTCTCTAGGGAACAGGAAACTGATACACCAGTCCAACTGTACTCCTGCTCAGGAGAGCTTCAATTAGACCCGGACATTGTTACCAAAAGCCGAAAAGACAGCAGCTGGAGAGGAAAACTTTGTTATGTACAGTCAGGCAGCTTTGTCTTCATGGTCAACAAGGAACTGTGGGTGATCAGATGAAAATCTGAGCAGAACAGCAGCAGCAGCGACCTCTTCGCAGCTGTCTGTGTATTCACCTCCTGTGGTAGACGTAGTAGAATTTGGAGGGTTTTTATTTGTTTGAGGTAAGTTAGTAAATCTTGTTTTAGACCAGTGGCTTCTGAACTTGTGATACAATCACACTGCTGTCAGTTCACAATGTTTCTTGTGAGCCGCTGTGGCATTTTGCATGTTGCATCTTCAAATTGAAGACACTGTAAAACTGAGACCAGTTCTGCAAGCCCTGCTCAGGAGCTTTGACACCACAGTTTAGGAGCTGGTAATTTATGTAATTGCCAAATTTATGAGGAACAGTTTAAAAAAACTTTTAAGATTCAAACCCCTTTATATTCAGGTCACCTGACAGGATTCAAAGTCTGCTTGTGCTGAGCAGTTGGTGGCTTAGTCTTTCACAGAGCAAACCTTGATTTCTGTTTAGGTGTCCACAGCACGGTTGCTGTAATTGCATCTCCAGCCTGGAGAGAGTAATGCCAGTCCAAGCAGCAGCAGTGGCATTTGTCCCTGCTAGAATTAGAAGTAGTCCCATGAGACATTTAGCACTGACTCCTTGAGCAGCTCAGCTGGCAGAAGTCAGCAGTGCTGCCCTGCACTGCCTTCTCTCTGTGCTACACAGAAGTCAGCCAAACTGGGAATTGGTCTGAGGATCTAAGCCAAGTTAGAAGTAACCTAAAGGGGAAGAAAAAAAAAAGGGGAGGGAAGGGGCACAAAGACTGACTTGAATCCAGGTTAGTTACCAGGTAATAGTTATATGAATACTCCTGCTGGCACATGAGGAAGGCTGCATGGCCTGAGATTAAGTGTTTTGTGTGTTTTGATCTATGGCCCCTGAAGAGTGATTATAAAATCTGTTTCAAAACCAAAGGAAGGAATCAATCTAACAGAGAAACTTATTGCTTTGTTTGCCCAGCCGAGGGCTGTGTGTGCAGCTGAGGAGTTTAAACAGGGAGCAGCTGGCCCTGGGTATTGTCATTTGTGTGATACTCGATGTGCCTAGTCTTGTGTTCCTAAAGATTTCTGCTTGCTTTTGTGGATGAGACACAGGCCTTTACTACCTCTGTAAAAATGTGGGCTTTGAAACAGGAAAGAGGAAATAAATCAGTTAAAAATGAATAAATTCCTGGTGCCCACAGGTTGAAGGTGAATGGATGAGCAGGAAATAGACTTCTGGTGTTGAAAACAAGCAGGTGAAACTTCCCCTCTTGTATTATATAAACATTTTCTCCATGTTTAAGCTGGAGTTTTATTTTGTAAGAGATGCAACTTGTTATTTTGCTTTAATACTTATTATTGGGCTTGTTGAAGTTTGCCTCTGAAGATTTCATTTTTTTCTTAACTAATTGATGCCATAACTAAATATCGGAAATAAGAGAATCAATTTCTATTTTTACTTTGGGTGTTTGTAAATTTAATGAGGTAAGCTACCCTCAGATCTGCTTGCTTTTAGTTCTCTGTTTTTTGAGCAGGGGCACACACTGATGCTGAAATGTCAGTTTAGACTTAGATTTTCTCCTCATATGCAACTGCTCATCCATCTGATGATTTCCCTTTAACATGCAATATCTTGTCCCCCTAATAAAACATCCCCTTAGAGCATGGGGATTTCATGTGTGTGGGGTTGAAGTACCAGCTGTGCCCTGCTGAGCTTTGGCAATGCCCATGGCTTTGTAATACTGTATTTTCAAACTAGTAGGTAAGGGTTCAGTATTTTGTTTGTTTGTTTTTAAATTACGCCATTTATTACTAAATATTGTTAAAACTTGAATAGATGATTAGCTGGACTTGTATATGGTGCTCAGTGCATATGGCACACTCCAAAGAAATAATGAGTTATTCCGACCTCGGATAACCTGAAGTGTTTGTTTTAAAATGAAGTGACAGCTGTATCACCAGACATCACGGCTTCACTTCAGAGCCAAGCCTGTGTGGAGGAAGCTTTTGTTTCTGCCAGTGCTCCAAATATGTTTAGATACTACCTTATCAGAGATTGTTACTGTTCTGCTGCTTACTCAAACAATTCCTTGCTGAGGAATCCAGTTTTGTTGGCTGTAGTTGTGTAGCCAAGTTTTGGCTTCTTAGCAGTTGAAAGATACTTTGTCTCTTCCGTTTCCTCTTCAGCAGCAAAATGTACACAGACATACCCCCCACCCCACACAGACCAAATTTTTAGAAGGAAGAAACAATGGTAGAAAGATCCTTTATTCTACAGTTCTGCTGGTATTTGGATCCCTTTTCTCTGTATGATATTCATATGTTGGTTTTCTCGGGCATCATTAGGAAGGGGCTGTTTTGAACCTCACTGCTAGTAGTGAGTTCTGAACAGGTTATTGGACACTTCCATCTGGCTAATTTCAAAAAGTAATTGCAAGCAAAGCAGTAGTGGCATTAAATCTACGGTATTGAGAAAACATACACTTCCCTTGCTTTAGTAGGTGTTCATGTAGCTCTTTCAGGTTCAATAAAGTTGTGGCTGAGTACTTTTTCTTTCCTCTCCCTTCCCCCAGAGAGTTTGGCACTTCTGTGGTGCATGTTCTGTTCCAATGCTGATGGTCGGCCATGAGTAAAGCTGCTGTACTTAAAGGGAAAGCTCCTTCTTAGGGTTTAATGGAAGGGCTTCTTCCTGAAATATCTCGTTTTGTGAAAATTCTGTACCAGTCTTAAATTTTACAGCTTTGGCTTGTCTTCCTCAGGCTTTAAGGTGAGCCAGCAGGCTGGGGAAGGGGACTGGGCGATGTGGAGGAGCTGGGGTCTGGCAGGTCCCAAGTGGGCAGTGGAACCTCTCTCCTGCTGCTGTCCTGGTGAAGCTGACTGCCAGCTCTGTTCCTCAGAGCAGTTGGAGTACTTAGGGAGTAGGTTTTGTTTTGAAACTTGGACAAACATTGCTTCCCCTACAAAATCTTATCGTAACAGCATAAGGAGTGAACGTGTGTGAGGGGGGAATTATGCTCAGTGTACGTAGAGCCCAGCTGGAACTGGGAGTTTTACTGTTTGGTGGGAGGGTTTTTTTGCTAATTGTTGCACAGAGCAAGTTCCCTTTTAGACTTAAAAGATGTCTCTTTGAAACAAGCTGCTTGAAAGCTGAGATTGAACTTGATGCAGTTGTGTTGCTCTGATGTGGTCTGACTTCAGTATGGGAACTCATTGTTATTTTGTAGTTGGTTGTGGTTTTGCTAGTTTTGTGTGCAGTTAGTTTCTAGTCGCTCCTTATTTTGACCTTTTGGCACCGTTTTGAACCCTTTGCTCTCTAGACTTGATGGAATTTATATATTCTGAGTTCTTCAATGTGCTTTTTCCAGGGTTGAAAATTCTGGCCTGTTATACCTGAAGAGCATGTAATATTTTTTTGCACTCACAGTTCAGTTGTATTTCTCTGGCTGTCCCAGTTCCTTTGATAATCAGAATAAAAAAGTGTGAAATGTGAAGGTATACTTATGGTTTCCCAGGTCTTGCTTGTTTATTTTACAAGCCATCCAGCTCTTAGTTTGGTTTATTTTTGACAGTTTATATAATTTGTTCAGTAAAGAGGCTGCAGGAACACATATCCTTCACCTGTATTTTTTAATGGAGTTGATAGTTCACCAGTTTGGCAATAGCCTGATAATAATATTACTCTTTTCTCTTTGAACTGTCATCTGGAAAGAAGGGAGACCTTTTCTAAAAAAGGGTGTGCTTGAAACAGAGATGGAGACTTTAAATGTTACTATTTTTGTGTCACTGTTTTACAGGACAGGGAAAGAGGGCCAGCCCAGGGAATACTACACTTTGGATTCTATCTTGTTCCTGCTCAATAATGTGCACCTTTCCCATCCTGTGTATGTCCGTCGTGCTGCGGTAAGTACCTCATACAAAATTTGGGGTTTCTTTTTGTGATCAACTGTCCGTTGATATTTTTGGGGAATGATAGTAGCACTGAGGTGTATGAATTGGGCTGGGGAAGGGGAAAAAGATACTCAACATGGGGTGTGAGTGCATGTGAGAGTTTAAAAAACACCCCCTCTACATAAGGATCACGTGACAGTCCCTGCCAAGGTGGAGTATTTTTCTTGACAGTTCACTTTCTAACAGATTATCCCTCAAACCACCAGGTTGCATTTACAGCCAGAGTGTGTCACCCAAATGTTAACAGTAATGTAGTGTTTCTCTTGATATTCTATGGACGCAGTTGTTTCCAGGACTAACTATTTCAAAAGAGTACTTTTGTCCATCTGTTCTGTTGTGCAGTCCCAATGTAGATGATCCTTTAGTGCCTGAGAGGGCAAAGATCAACAGAACGGACTAAAATAGAGCAGAATAGCCTTGGACTGGACTTGGAAGTATGCAATCTAATCAAAGAAATTACCGGATAAGCTCTACAAATAAAGATTGAGGATTTTTCAATGGAAAAAGTCCTTTTGATTTCCATTTGATTGCTTTCTATGAGCCCACGCTTTATCTTCCCACGTGCTGCATGGTTACCTGACACAGCCATGCTGCATGTTTTACATACCTGGAACAAGAAAATTGAGATACTTAATTTCTGTGTGTCAGCACAGACTCCTGTGTGTGTGTGTGTGTGTGTGTATGTTAAAAGTTAGTTCTTAATCTTATTCGCAAGTTTGAAGTGAAGGAGGAAAAAGGCTGTCCTCTCAGTTTTATGGCAGACAGCATGTTTGGTTTTGTGTAGCTGAACATCTTCTAGAATGTAGCTGCATTTTGAAGCTTGATAGTTAAGCTTTCTTGGGTGGCAGGACATGTGTTCCTGTCTTTGTGTGAATGGGTGCTTTTCAATAAAAGTGAGAAATCTTCAGCAAGAGACTTGGAGGGAAGAACAGTTTAATGTCATGTCTGCTGTCTTTTCAGACTGAAAACATTCCTGTGGTAAGAAGACCTGATAGGAAAGACTTGCTTGCATACCTAAATGGGGAAACATGTGAGTGATGTGTTCTTTTGCCTTGGACACACAGTGCACTTTACTGCTTCATATTCATGGCACAAATGAAGGGTAGGAGGGGAAGAAGTGGGTAACAGCGGTCAGTCTGCATCTTAACTGAGTATGTCCAGACTTCTCAAGCAAGGTTATTATTTCTTGTGGGTTTTAATTTTGTTCTGAAATTAATTACTTTTACGATGCTTAGATAGGAGCTGCATTCCTACATGCATGTTTAGAAGTGAGCTGCCTTATTATTATTATTATTATTATTAACATCCTCTGCTTTTACGTGTTAGAATGCTTAGCATGTATGTTTTTTCCTTCTCTTAGGCTGTGGGAAGCTTTCAGCAGTACATTGATCTTGAATGCAAGAAATGTGTGGGATAAAATCTTCAGTTCAGTAAAATATATCTCAAATCACGGCTTTGTTTCTCTGACAGATTTACCTAGCATTTCATCATCTTACATTTCTTGTTAACAATGGTCAGAAGAAAGAGGTTTCTCTGAGAAAAAGATAAATATCACTTACCTTCGTAGGTTGCTCTGTTTTGTTAGTGGTCTTAAAATTTTAAGTATCCTGAAATATGAGATTATTTCTTTAATATGGGCAGTAAAACCAATTTTTATATATATTTTAAAGGGACCAGCAAGTTGTCTTTATTCCAAAAAACTAGACAAACTGGTAGATCTTGATTCCAGGTTCTAATTACCATTGTGACTCTCTTTTATGTGGTATATAGAGATTATAGAATCACTGACTAATTTATGTTGGAAGAGACCACAGGAGGCCACTGGGTTAAATCCCCTTTTTAAAGAAGGGCCAAATGACCCTGAGTAACCTGATCTAACTTTATACTCAGAGGGGTTCTGAATATCTCTACTCCACTGGTCCCAGTGTTTGACTGCTTTTACTACCTAATATCTAGTTACAATTTCCATTGTTGCAGTTTATCTTTTGTCCTTCTTTCTTTTATACTCTAATATTATGGCTGATATTTTATATTTACACTAAATGTTCTGTTTGATTGCAGCAACCTCATCAAGCATAGACAGAAGCGCTCCACTTGAAATTGGTCTTCAACGGTCCACTCAAGGTAAAATTTAATTAAAAAAATAACTTCTTAGTAGACTTCTATAAAATAAACCTCAATCTTGCATTTTTAATGTTTTCTTTTTCTTGTAGTTAAAAGAGCAGCAGATGAAATATTAGCAGAAGCAAAGAAACCAAGAATAGAGGTAATACCTGGAACTGCCATCAGTACAAACTGGGGGTAGTGGTATATTACGGTATTTATTTGTTTTTGTTGAAATTCCTCTGGCTTACCTGTCCTCTGGGTGCAGACAATACTTCTTGTAGTCTGAACGTGAACTGGAAGGAGCTGGAATTAAAGCCTCTTATTTAAATGTGGAATTTCGGTTGCTGGATGTACGCTGTAGTATGAAATAAGTACCCTTTGCATTGTAACACATCAGCTAAGATGGGACTGGAATAAAAGTGCTGTGTAATGACTTGCTCCAGTTATTTGCCATCCATGAGTTGGCATTATGACTTAAATGTCAGTCCTATGTCTATCAGTGGAGACTTTGTTTTACCTGGTAGCTTAGTCCCTTTCATATCAGTATATGAAGCTGTTCCTGTGATTATTATTTTCTGAAGCTGTGTCTTCGGTAAACAATTAATTAAACAGTGTATTTTCACAAGTGCCTCTTTAACAGAAGCAATATGTCTAATTATCACACATGTATTACTTAACTCTGCCTGGTTTAAAAAAATTAGTTAGTTTTTCTTGATAATTTATTTTAAAAGTATGTTCATCCAGTTGTCTCCTCTGAGCTACAAATCTGGCTGTGTATGTTTTCAGAGAACTGAGGCTTTATGATTCTTCTTAAAAGAAGAGTTACCAAAATACATAAATTGGCTTATTCAAGAATTGGATTTGAACATTGTTTGTGCTTACCTGTAACTGCATGGGTATCATAAAAACTGTATGCATTCTTACTGGCACATGAGCAGATGATTGCTGGGACGTGACCTATTGGTGATCCATAGATTTTTATTCTGCACTACCTTGTGTGCTTATGATGCCATTATGTTTTGAAACTGTACTGTCTTCACCACCATAATTTGGATAATCAGGAGTTCTGCCTATAAGTGCAATGAGGTTACAGCCATCTTCTCTTTGTTTCCTTGCTGCTCGGGCAGCTCGGTGTCTGTGAAATCTGTTCTAAGTTAATGGGAGATGATCCCAGTGTAGAGATTCCAGGTCTCTCCTGATGTATGGGCATGAAGTTTTGCTTTGCTTCAGCCTTTGCAAACAGCCTTTTAGCAATAGGATGGGCTTGATTCTGATTTTAGTTTTGTGGGGAAACGAGGCAGGTTGAACACAAGCGGTGTTGACATGAAGAAGCTGAAAAGATAGAATAAAATTACATGTCTGCTGCTTTCTCAAATTATGTCTTTCTCAAATTTGGCTTGAGTAACTTAGAGGCTTCCTTACTCTTCACTTGTTTTTTGTATTTACTAGGAATGCCATTTATAAAAGTTCTGCATCAAGATTCAACAATTCTGAGCAGTTCTTGTCTTTAAAAATGTCACTGATTAAATATCTGGGCAAACCTGAATGTCAGATAAATTTGCCTTAAATATGCGTATGCGTGGATTTGTATTGTCCTACCAGAATATGAGCATTGTTTGCCAACTTCAAGTTCTCTGAGTGATTTTTCTATTGTTCTCAGTTGTTGTTGAAGCAAGGCTCTTTACAAGGGAAGGGTAGTCTCCTTTTCATTATCTTATTTATACTTAGTGGTTCTTGAGAGGAAATTTCCCATAGCTCTGCAGTTAATGCTAGTGGACAGATCAAAAATAATTGGAAATGTGTAGAAACTAGTTCTGAATGGCTTGAATTCTAGTTGTATTTATTTTCTAAAAGAGAATGCAGAGAAGTTGAAAGACTACAGTTAAACACTGCTGTTCCTTCCAGGATGAAGAGTGTGTGCGCCTCGACAAGGAGCGCTTGGCAGCTCGGCTGGAAGGACATAAAGAAGGTATCGTGCAAACGGAGCAGATCAGGTAGGATTGCTTTTTTTTAATGGATAATGCTTAATTATAGGATGGCTAACAATTACTGTGCTGTTTAAGGGAGCTGGTTTTACTTCTGTCCGACAGCTCTCAGTGGAAATCTTCCCTTAGATACTCTCATTAGTAATGTCTGAGAAGTCAGACCTTCAAACATTTATGATAGAGCAGATTTGAGTCACTTATGGAATCTATAATTAGACCTAACCGCCTGAAAAATACATATTTTGAATTACTTCTTCCTCTCTGTCCCTTGTATAGGTGTACTTCAAAGGAAAATAGGAAAAAAAATAATGTCATTGTCATACCTGACTTAAGATCAAAAAAATCAAGAAGTACACACTGTTTTGGAAACTAATTATTTGGATGCTATCTTGAGTGTATCACAGCTTTGTTTTGGAGTTGTGAGGCAGTGCTACACTGAAGATTACTAAGTGTTGTTTGTAATTACTTAATATTCTTTATTTACTACTGCATGTAAGAGACTGTTCCTTTAAAAAAGTACGAACAACGTTTACAGGTAGTGAGTTTGAGCTCCATGCTTGACTCTGTTGTTACTTTGTACAACAGCAACACAAAGAAGTTCCCTTTCCAACAGCTTAGTTGTAAAGGAGAATACTTCGCATCCAGTACTTAAATTAATTTTTTTAATGTATTCTTGCAAAAAAAAAAACCCCTTAACATAAAATTGGATTGGGTATGGACAGTTAGGGTTGTGCAGTTCAGTCCTTTTTATTTTATCCCACCTGAAAAACAATAGGGCTCACTGGCAGCCAAATCCTGTTTTTACACTTAAAAGCAAACAGATAAAGATGTTTCGCTCTTGGACTCAGCTGAGCTCCCTCAAACGCAGATTAATGTGACAAAGTTACTACCATGTGTTTTTTGTTGGCCTGCATGCTCTGAGAAGGTAACACATTTTCCAAGTGACCAAGTCCACACAACAGCACTCAGCCAAAGTTTAGATTAATGCTTTGAAAGCCTCAGAGCAGCCAGAGGTTGGTTACCTGGACACAAAATTGTAATCCACTAAAAATAACAGGGAGCTGAAATTCAGATGATGTTATAAATGATAGTCCTGATGCTTTACTTTGGTGTTCTTTACTTTTATTTGTTATAGTTTTGATTTTTTTGATGGTTTTTTTGCTAATAATGGATGGAGTCTTTGTCAGAAGTTTGATTCTCATGTCCAGAACAGCAATGCCAAGCTCATAATCTTTCACTATATATAAGGTGACTATTCTGTGGTTTATAGCATAGCCATGAACTTCAGGCAGGATGAAGTTATTAATTCACAAATTCTTTCAGAAGAATTGTTTGTGTAATTACTCAGTCTCTACTGTTATTTTTGCTCATTTAGGTCCTTGTCTGAAGCCATGTCAGTGGAAAAAATTGCTGCTATCAAAGCAAAAATCATGGCAAAGAAAAGATCTACTATCAAAACTGATCTAGATGATGACATAACTGCTCTTAAACAGAGAAGTTTTGTTGATGCTGAAGTGGATGTAACCAGAGATATTGTCAGCAGGGAGAGAGTATGGAGGACAAGAACTACAATCTTACAAAGCACAGGCAAGGTAATGCTCTGGATACCAAGCTAGTCTACGATCCCAGGGACAAACTTGCATTTTTTAATCTCCTGTATCTGATTTGTTAATCAGAGATGGTTGGGGAGGATTACGCTCAGTGTTCCATGTAAAGTGGGCTTCGAGTGACAGAGAAGTTTGTTCTTATCACTTACAGTGAGCCTAAGTTATATCTCAAAATACTTGCTTCAGCCATTTAAAAGATACCAAGTAATCACTTAATTCCTTTTAAACAAAGCTGGCTTGAGCCCTACAATTGGGAGGCCTCTATGGAAGTACCTGTGGGTTTGAAAAGGAGAAAAGTCAGGAGTAACTGATGGAAGTAGCAACACGTGTACATTGACAGTCCAAAGGCTGCTGAGCTTTGGAAAACACCAAAGGAATAAGGCAGGAAAATGCTAAAATGAAGAAAACCAGAAAGTGTTACCATGAAGAGGATTTTGTCTTTGTTTTTGTCCCTTCATGCTACTTTAATCCATGGCTTAGGCTGCACCTGGTTATGTGCCATCCAGAACATAGTTGCAAGCACAGCTTGCTCTTTTTGGGCAGTTAAGCTTTCTTTATTGCAGAGATATTTGGCACTAAATTTCTCAAGGAAGCAGTAACTCAGTTTCTAAAAGATTGCAAATGTCTGTTTTCCTGAGGTTATTGTCAAATTGAATCATTTGCCTTTGCTACTTCTTTTAAGTACTGTCACAGAAAAGTAATGTTAAGAAGTAAATGGGGTGTCTGTTTTCATTTGTCTTATTTTTAACAATATTTTACATAGCTCTCAATTTCAATGTATTATCCCACGGCTTAGTGGTAGAATAATTCATTCCTGAACTGGGGGGTGATTCCCAGGAATGTGGCAGTACCTGTGTGCTACATAAAGAGTTGGTGTTGCTTCTTTGGGTCTGTGAGATTTCAAGCCACCTTGCTGCTTGATGTTTTAGTCATTGGAAAGGTCTGTACTGAGGGAATTTGGGAAGTTCTTCCTCCTCTTGTGAATCATTCATGGCATTCCTATCTCAACATGTCTTCCAAGTGAAACTTGCCAAGACACTAGAGGAAGAGATGAATGTTTTAGTGTAACATCCTTGTAATAATAGTGAGATGAGGTAGCGATTTTAAGCAAAACATAACCAGGGGAAGGAAGGCAAGAAACCAGAGATTGAGTTTGTTCTTGGACTCTAGCATGCAGTTACTTTGACCAGCCTGGTGAATATGATAGGCATAACAGCAAATCTTTTATTTCGGTTTGTGCAGGATTGCAGGAACATTCTTGGTAGCTTGGACAGAAATCATCGAATGTTAATGTTAATATTTTCGAGCAAGTAGCAGTGAGAGTAAGTAGATGGGGAAACATCACGTGTTACTGAGGGCTGTGATTTATCTCAGAACAGCTCAGGGTTTTTGTTTGTAGGTGGGTTGGGAGGGTTTTCTGGTGCCTGTTTGGGGGTTTTTTAATGGGTTGGTTTTTTTTTTCTGCTTTTCTTCTTTTTCTTCTATTTCAAGAACCTTTGGGCAAAACCTTCTCAAAAGTTGTTAAGAAACTCAGATACGGTGTCTCAGACAGATCATCCCTTCCTTGCTCGCCTGTTCATGTAAAGAATTTTGATCAGGAAAGCATGATGCTGCTCTGCAAATGATGTTTTGACTCTTCTGTATGATGCTTGAATTGCTGATATGCCTGATAATTCTTTTTATTGTCAATTTTCCCTATCTGCTTTGTATGGATTTATCTGCAGTCTCTTGAATCTTCCTAGAATGTTTAAAACCAAAATTGACTACAGCAGTAGTTTACATACCCACATAGTGTGGGCCTTTATAATACCTGAATTTCTTTGGAACTCATGCATGAATGGTAACAAAGAGTGAACACTCCTAAATGTCTGTTTTGTTGTTTCTTTCAAAAAATTGCTTCAGGCTGAGGCACCTCCTCAACCCCTCTTTCCCACAGAGAAACACTCGTGTGTGTGAGCTTTTCCAGTGTTCTCTGTAGTTAACTGAGGTACAGGGATAGCTTAAGATGCAGAAAGGCAACACTGGGAAGATCAGGCCACAGTAAAAAGAAAATCCCTTGAGCTAATCGGCTTTCTGGCAGGTTTCCTCTGTTTTTGATGTGTTTTTGACGAAAGTACTGATTCCTTCAGCAATATGCTCCTCCAAATTCTACGTAGATGGCAATAATCCCAGGTATTTACTGTTTCTCCTTTGGGACCCACTTCCTGATTCTGAAGTGTGCGTTATAGAACTGTTCCAGGATTTTTTAATAAGTCTCCAGTGATGCAGTCTTCTTTTTTAACATCTTAAAAAGTTCTCATGGTACTTGCATTCTGCCCTTTTAGGTGCTGCTTTTATTGATAGCATCTTCACTGTTACACAGCTGCCCTTGCTGAAATTACGGGGATGGATTTTTGCCTGGCTGTGGGGTTTTTCTGTTTACAAGAATGTTGAATTTGAATGCATTGATACTGCTGTTGTAGAAAGTTCTTCAGCAGCTACCTCTCTAAAATGTGTATTATGGATAGAATCAGAGATTATTATACTTTTTACTTGTGTGATTATTTTGGCCCGTTGCTCCAAGAAGCCATTACTTATGATAGCTAAAAAATTAATCACTACATTACTTCCCTTCTTGACACTTATCCAACCCACTGAGTAATTGAAATCTCTCCTAATTAGTGTTTTCTTGTTATGAAGTCTCTGTCCTGGCAATAGAGCCCTAATGCTCCTGGTCTGGGACAGAGTGTCACCCCTTTACTGTCATTCAGTGGTTGTCCTTCACAGTTTATTTGACTCTTGGGCTTTCTGTGATGCATCACACAGGTCCCTTATCTGTCTGACCCCCTTTGTTACCCTCTTTTGATCAGATGTTACATTGATTCCTGGCTGGCTTTTACTGATTTCTGTGAGGTTCCTATTGTTTGTAAAATCAGATGTGTCAGTTCACTTGTCCTCTTCTGTTTTTAAGATTTCTAGAATGTGCAGTTTGTCTCTTTGCTTATTTTTATGTTGTTGACTTAGAACTTCTTTTGAGGTATTTTTCCATAGTTTTCTGTTATGATTATTATGTAGTTCTACCTTCTTTTGAAAATACAGTGTTTGATTTAATTGCTAGCGGATGAGTCATCCTGCACTGCCTGTTTTAAGTATCTGTTGGCTTTCCCCAAGTCTGTAGTGTAATATTCCTGATTTTTATGAATAATGGGACATTTTTATGTAATCATTCTTCAGAGGCACTTTACATCTGTTTACTCTAAGGATTTTTTTTTTCCCCCCTCTCATAGTAGCTTAATTTTAGAACTATTTGAGAGTATATGTTGTTTGAAGCAATTTAATTTCAGGTTTGGCTGAAGGCATACAACACAACATGGCTGTTCTGGTGAGTCCATGGACAGTCTAACCAACTGAAAATGTAGTCAGATTTCAAAAGCAATAAAAGTACTTTAATCTAGAGCTTCTTCTGACTTCCTTTACCATTCTTTTAATAGCCACAAATGTTGGGGGCTTAAAATTCATCTCATCTATTTGTCCTCACTCTTCATGCAGCTCAGTTCTCATTCTTAACCTTCACAAACACACACAAAAATCACAATGAGGGAATTGCTGCCTTCAGACCCAATACAGCTCTCTTAGCTGTAGGAGAGGAACAGTACAGGTGTAGGGAGAGAAGTTTAGAGAAGAAAAAGTGAAAATTGTTTAATCTGTACACTGATATTTAGACAAGGTGTCTTGCTGCTGCAGTTGCCTCGCTGGTGTTTCTAGTGATGGGTTTTGTACAGAGCAGACACAATAACTTCAGTTGCTAAATCATGAATGAGTTCTTGGTCATGCCATTGACTGTGGCACTTGCTTCCAGAGAACAGTTTGAGTTCACCATATTTTTATGTATGTTAAATCAATTTGAACTGAGATATTGTCTGGTGAAAATATGTCAGAATTAGTATTGACACTTTTTAAACTGCAAATATTAGGGGAAAACACTAACAAAAGATTACTTTTAGAACTTTGTTATTGAGAGAACTTTTGTATATAAAGTTAGGTATCTTCTCAGGTAGCTAGAGTTTTGAATCCATACATAGAATATTTGCCATCATAAGTGTTTGGAATGTTAAGTTTTGGATTACTGCTCTGCCCAGGTTTCAGTTCTGTTGTGCACATGTTTTTAGATAAAAATCTGGCTGTTTTGTAAAACAAACCATTGAACACCTAGAAAAAGCCCCTGTGTCTATACTGAAATTGATTCTGTCCTTTTATATCCTCCTTCTGTCTTTCCTTCCTGAATAATCCTTTGGTTTTTATAACCTCTTGTAGCAGGCTACAGCAGTCTTTTCTGAAGGAAAAACCTCCTCATTGCATCTGTACTGTAAATATATTTAGCACTTGAGTTCTCCCGTGGGAACAAATTAAAGTAGACTGAGCAGGAGTTTCAGCATTCACAGGTGTATTTCGAGAGTGTGGTTTTGTCAGTGACTGCTGATGTAGTTGATTTATATTTAGTTACTTATTTTTAATCTCATAGATTGCTCTGAAATATCTCTTAGATAAGCAGCATGGTAACTGGGTGGGCTTGGGTTAAACGTGCTCTGCTTGTGTGTAGAGAAATCTTAAAGCTGGAATCTAGGAAATGCACTAATACTGGCCTTGTGAATTTCTAACTTTCTGAAACGAACTGGTGTTTTCACATGTATTGTGAGCTCTGAGCATTTCAGATGTTCTTTAAAAAAAATAAATCTTTCATCCTTTTCTTTGTAGAGTGTGGTGGGTTGACGTTGGCTGGATGGATGACAGGTGCCCACCAAGCTGCTCCCCTCCTCAGCAGGATGGCTGGGAGAAAATAAAATGGAAAAAAATGGGTGGGTTAAGATAAAGGCAATTTAATAAAAGCAAAGGCTGTGTGTGGAAGTGAAGTAAGACAAAGGATTTATTCTCTGCTTCCCATCAGCAGGTGATCTCTAGCCACTCCCCTGGAAGCAGGGCTTGAGTACACCTAGGAGTTGCTCCAGAAGGCAAATATGGTAATAAGAATTGCTCCTCCTCCCCCTTTCTCTTAGCTTCTATTGCTGAGCAGATGTCATATGGTAAGGAGTATCCCTTGGGTCAGTTTGGGTCAGCTGTCCTGGCTGTCTGCCCTCCCAAGATCTTGCCCACCCCCAGCCTGCTGAGGAGGAAATGCTGGAGGGAGAGCCCTGGTGCTGTGCCAGCACTGCTCAGCAGTAGCCAAAACAGTGGGGTGTTAGCAAATGTTATCAACACCTTTCTGGCTATCAGTGCACAGCACAGCACTACGAGGGCTGCAAAGAGAGAATTAACTCCATCTCAGCCAGACCCAATACTTGGGAATGTGCTACAGATTATTGCTAAGACTAAATTTTGGCTAGCGCTCTTCAGTCATATTTTCATACAGTTGCAAGTCTACTGGAATTACCTTTGCTCAAGTGAACTCTGACCCCACGTACAGGAGAAATAACATAATCCATCATGTCAAACATGTGGGAAGTCTAAAGGTTGTACCACATAACCTTGCTTCATCTCTTGAGCTGCAAAGCCGGAGCCATGGCTACACACACTTCATGTAGGTGTGTCCAGGCACACGCACGTTTACATATCTGTGAGCAGCAGCTGCCTGGGGCTGGGCCAGCTGCTGGTTTGGTGGATTTCTCAGCTTTTAACGTTTCTGTAAGAGCTTTCTCTACTGTCTTCCTTGAGCTTTGTGTCTTTTGAAGACATTGCGAGGCACTGGGAGTCTAGAGTGACCTGTGTGGCATTTTAACATTATTGCCCTGCTTGGATAGGCTCTAGGGAAAAGCACTGAAATGGTGCCGTAAGTTGGCCATGAAAAATTGGAATTTGAGGTAAATATTTTTCTAATGGAGTTAGCTGTGTATAAAATCAAAGAAGGATTGGATGTGGGCTCCTTATGCTGGTATCTGGTTATAATGGAAAAACTGTTAACTCTGATCCCATACCAAATTTTATGTGAAGCTCAGTCCTTTTAGTTTCATAACCTTTGCATCATGAAATTGTATCTTTCTGTTGGTGTAAGATTGTTCCTTTAAGTGCGTATTACTTGCTAGGTCAAGGTTGAAACAGTGAAGCAATGGTCTGGTTTACTTGTTGCAGTTGGTTCTCTGCTGCAGAGTGACAAATTCGATTCTCATAATCTAGTTAGTTAAACTTTTCTAGTAGTTAAACTTTCCCTGCTTAATATTTACAAATAAATTAAGACAATATTCTGAATTGCGGCTTTTTTAAATATAAAAATTGTTCCTTTTCCTTTCTAATAAAGTAAGCCTGCATAAAATAAAATATTCTCCTGGCTTAATCCTTATATTTTTGTATTCTTTGTTCTTCTGTGAAAGACTTAGACTAGACTATCCAGCACATTTCCTTAAGTCTTGTTTTGAAAGCATGGGAGTCTTATTTGTATAAGAAGCAATTTGATTAAATAAACAACTTTGCTTTTTAACCCTTCATAGTTTTTCAGATTTTATATCTCTAATTATTGCAGCCCTGTTGTAATGTACTAGTTATCTATACTTTTCTTTGGAAAAAGTTACTTGATGCCCAGCGTATTCTTATCTGTTAAAAAAGGCATTAATACAGAAGGGAATAGCCTCAGCTCTAACTTAATTTCATAGATCATGACTATGAATTTTATGTGTTAAATTCTATAATCTTGATTTTTATTTCCCCACTGTCCCACCGCCAGGCTCTGGGTGTGTTTGTGTGTGTGGTGATGAGAGGTCCAAAACTGAGTAGGATGATTGGAGTTTGTAGCTGAGCTGGCTCGAGGGATTAGCACTTTCCTGGTATGTGGCATTTACCTTGGATGTAGCCCACAGTTGCAGATTTATCTGATACAGTGTCTTGCTCTGAACTATTCCAGGATGTTATTCTTCTGTGGTTTTCTTTATTCCTGTGCATAAATATTAAATAGCAGAACCTTTCATTTTCCCCCATATGAATCTCATCTCCATGGTGGTCATGTGTTTTCGTTTTGTGTTGTCACCTGGAATATACTACAACTGCAGTTAGTATTTGCAGACTTTGTTTTTTGAGTTAATTTATTTTCTTTGTAGGCTTGATCCTTTTAAAAGTAACTACCATATTTGAAGTAAATGTTGTGAGAAATCGCTTTTTCAGTTACTTTCTTTTCTCATATTTTTGTCCTGATACCTCTTAAGCATTTTAACTTCTGAAGTCACCTGTAAGGAGTTTAATACTACAATTATAATCACAGTTTCAGTAAATTCTTTATATGATCTTGTAACTTGAAAAGATATTTAAATTAAACAATTCGATAGCAAGACTAATATAATATTTTTATCACTTTTGACAGCTACAAGTCCGAGAGTAAAATTTTGGATATTTTAAAAGAAATCATTTGGTTGTAAAAGCATCTTTTATGTATGGACTCTAGGTGGCAGAATTGTTCTACGTTCCTGAAATTCTCAATAGTGGTGAATTTAATAGCGCAGTTGAAAAAGGAAAAGGTGTGTCAGGCTAATAGGAATTACTGTTGTCATTAGTGCCTTCAGATGGAATGGGTGGATGGTTTTGGAATGGCTATGCACAAGTGGCTTCAGTTCCCAAACCCCACTTTACCCAGTATCAGCTTACTCAGTAAAACTGGGCAGACAGTTTTATTGGTGCTAGGCACTAGTGCAGACATTTTGAATATATCACTTTAAGGTAAGATGGGCCAGATTATAAAAATTGTATTTATATTGAGCAGTAATAAATCTTGTTTTGTATATAGGTACCTCAGATTTGACAGAAAAATCTGTAAAATGAAGCATTATGTTTCTGAAAGAAAATTCAGATCATCTGTAAAATAACTTCACCATCCTTAAGCACTACTGCTACAACTATTAAAAAATTTTGTATTTCCATATGCTGCATTCATAGGAGAAATAAACTAGGATTATGTATGATGGGGATTGGGAGTTTTGAGTAGATTTTATGTCTGAGCATATCAAACAAAGAAGTGTGGTAGGGCCTCAAATCTTCCTTCTCCAGCCCTACTATAATTTGGACAATGTTTATAGCATTCTGGAGCTCTTGATCTTCCTGGGATGCATGCCCAACAAGAAATCCTTATTGTCAGCTCAAATAAGAGTTTGAGTTTTTATAGCTCCTCTCTCTCTGCAGTGAAATACCGGAATGTAAATCTGATTAAAAATTGGTTACAACTTAGCTATAGGAAAGTTTGAAGCCCTATAAGCCATATCATGTAAAAGCGTATATGCTTCTAGTTTTAGATTTAAACTTTTATTTTTGTTCAGATGATTGAGATGAAATATACTTCTATTCAGTTTTCTTGCCAGGAATTGTTTTCTGTGAAGCTGAAATCAATACTTATCCTTGATGATCATTATTAGAAACAGATTATTTGTTTTTGCTAGCATGATGTAGTGACTGTAGTAACTAGAAGTCTTTGTTAATGAGCATTAGGGTTATGGATAGTAACAGAAATTAAACAGTTGCAGAATGAAGATTTCAATTTTTTAGAATAAACCCTGATACATTTACTTGGAAGTATTTTTATTACAAAACAAATCTAGTTAGTGATGAGACTTCATTAAGCCTTCCTCAGCAGAGTAGGCTGAGCTCCCTGGCTCTGGTATTTCTCTGCAAACAGCCTGGTGTTAAATTAACACCACTGATAGTAACTTGACTTGGTATATGTTAGTCACTATGTTGGCAAGGGATGGAGCATCTGTGCCAGTAAATATTGAGAATTTACATGCTGTTGCAGGTTTTCCCTAAAGAACCTGTGTGACTCCCTTTCTGTCAGATGATGGGCTGTTGATCTGACTGTAGCTGCTGTTCCTGATTGGCATCTGGCTGCCAATTTACATCTAGTGCATGAATCATCCTTTTACAGAAAATCTGTTGTGGTAAGGATTGACTTAAGACAGTAGCAAAGGCCTGGTTTGGTAGCTGCTTAAACATTTTGTCTCCTGCAAGGTGATGAATTATTGTTAGGTGTAGACATGGAATTGACAGCGAGTTTCATGGAAGTATTGGTGCTCTAGTTGGCTAACAACAAGAATTGATGGAATTATCCTTTTACATACTAGTGATTTTGTTAAGGATTGTTGTTAAAGCATTTTCAGGGTTTTTTAAGAGAGTGCAGAGAAACAAATATTTGGGTGGTTTTTGTGTTTTTTAGGTTTTGTGGGAGTTTTTTCCTTCTTTTCTGCTCTGTCCCCCAGATCACAAGTTTCTAGTAATGAAAATGTATTGTTAAGTTTAAATAAATCT
This sequence comes from Cephalopterus ornatus, assembly GCA_013396775.1. Taxonomy (NCBI): domain Eukaryota; kingdom Metazoa; phylum Chordata; class Aves; order Passeriformes; family Cotingidae; genus Cephalopterus; species Cephalopterus ornatus. Next base: position 1,842,647 of record VZRE01000627.1, read on the forward strand.
AGGGCATAAGCCAGGGGATATTCATATTCGGATCTCTGAAGGTATGAACAATGAAAACTTAGGAGTCTTGCAGCTGTGTGGGGCTTTGCAAATCAGTTGGTACCTGCAGTGGACATCCTGCTCCATCTTTTTTCTGTCACAGCAATGTAATCCCACATCCCAGACCACGCCAGTGAACAGCAAGAAGATGATGTTAGTCTGAGTGCTTGTTAAAACACTGCTCTTTTCTTCCCCTTCCAAACAGACATTAGTTGTGGCCTTGGGGGACTTGAATTTTCATCCTGTGGAAAAAAAGACATCAGCAGGAACCCTTTCTAATTCCATCCTTATTAGTGAGTTGTTTTCAGCAGATGGGAGAAAATCCTATGGGTTTTTTTACCTGAAATAATTTAAGATTTGGTCCAGGATGTGCCATTTCAGAGTATTAAAATCCCAGATGCTGAAAGGCCCTTGAAAAAATCATAATTTGAAATTTCAACTCACTTTCAGACTATGTTAACTGTAGGTTTTATGAATGAAATATGTATGCGAAAGCTAGTTGTAGCTCCCTTGTGACTGGAAGAAGTTTGGTTGACAATAACTCTTAGAAAATTCCTTCTCCTTGTTAATTAGCTCTTCCTTGTGCATTTGAGAAGATGGAGTAGCTCATTTTTTCCTAGAGACAGTATGGGATTAAGCACAGCGATGACAAGCATTGTGATGGATATGCTGCCCAGTCCACAGTTTGGGAGAAATCTCTGAATTTCCAGTAAAAGCATGTAGTTTAGATTTACTTTCTGAAGAATGGAGATGATTTTGAATATCTTCATATCATTGATATGTGCATGGCTCACAGCTCTTGAAAGATGTTTTTTTCCCAGGATTTCTCTGACTGAAAAAAACCTGCAAATACAATTTTATGTGAGTTCTTTTAGACTTCGTCAAAAGAACTGGGTTTGCTCAGGGAGTGGCTTTGCCTTTCTGAGTGGCTTCTGGTGGTCTTCCAGTTCCTGCCTTGCTGGCTTGGAGTGGATTGACAACATGCTGACTGAGGTCAAGTGAACAGGCTTAGAGAAGCTTTGCAGTACAACTCTCTCTAAATGATTTCTGTGACATTCACCCCAGAAGTCTTTGTTTTGTAATTCATGCATTTGTTTCATAAGGCCAGTAGTATTAACACCACTTCATTGTTAGTATACAATACTCTGGAAGAGTGTAAGCATTTTATGAATACTTTGTCTTGTAATGAACCAGTAAAAAAAAAAAAAGCTCTTTTCCTTAATTGATAAAAGGTTTCTTTTACTCAGGAACCATGACTGAAAATTGCCATTAGTGACAGACATTGTGTACACCTAACTCTCTATAGCTTAAAATGCCTATTGGGTGGTAATAAAAGCATCTACCTTTCAAAAGTTAAATTAGCATTTGCATTTTTGTGTAGAATAAAGAAGTTCTACTAATATTACCAAGAGGAATATGTTTTAAAACCCTTCATCATTATCTTTTGTTCATTTGTGCCTCAGTGACTTGACTAGCTGACAAAACTGCATGAAGGTGTTGGAATTACCTTATATCACTCTTGAATCAAGGACTTGGGAATGTGATTTCTGTACCTGCTTCTTGCAGTTTAACGTGAAAAGCTTTTCTGCTTAAATTACTTGGTGCCAATTGGAGTGGAGTCATAATTCAAGTTAAACGTTAAAAGAACTGCACCACAATGTGATGGGGTCATGCCTGTGAACCATTAACAACCAATTGGAGCATGTTCTGCTCTGCTCAGGAGCCTTGCTGGAAGTGCAGGATGTGGCTGTGTGGCTGTCCTGCCTCAGTTGCTCCATGCAGGACCGGGGGGACCTCCCCAGGGTCCTAAAGAGTCTTCCCTGCACATACTGGGGTGGAGGAAACCTTCTTGTAGCGCAGGGTCAGGCAGAGGGACAGGCTGTGCCCAAGGCACACTGTCAGGAGGCCAAGGCTCTCATTAGTGCATTCTCATACCTGGGCCTCAGAGATGAGACTTGTCCTGAAAATCTTGAGTGAACATTCTTCCTTCTTGCTTCAGCGTGAAGAGTTCCAAAGGGAGTGTAAGGGCATGGTAGGCAAGAGGGGAGAAGGAGATGACAAGTACTTTGTAAGAATTTGTTTGACCTCGTGATGTAATGAGGCTGGTTAGATTTAGCAGTTTTGGGCTTTAACGAATAGAAGGTAGCAATGATGCCTGAAAACTGTGTTAATGCTTGGAATCCTCTCACACAGGAATAATCACAAAACATCTGTTTAGAAAATTGGTGCACTAGTTTTGTTTTTTGGTGAAACATAATGGTGTGTTCCTCCTGTGTTGCTATTCTGTGAAATGTGGATGGTCAGCAAGGTTCACGCGTATCTGATGTGTTTTTCAGAACTTTGCCAAGAATATTTTTGCGATTCTTCAATCAGTTAAAGCCAGAGAAGAAGGCCGAGCACCTGAGCAAAGACCTGCACCCAACACAGCACCAACGGTAAGAGCAGTGCCGTGATGTATGTGGGGGCTGTGACACCAAAAGTGAGAGTACAGTGTCTTCTCACGATTAGATACACAATTTGTCTTGTTTTATTTCCAGTGAATGCACATTTTTTCAAGGGTAACTTCATAGTTATTCTTTGACTTAAGTTGCTTATATTGGTATTCGTAGAGTTGAATCCATGAGTTTAATTTCTTCAATATGCTCTTGTTACTGAGAGATTAAACTGCTAGTGCCAGCTTCTGCAGCTATCAAACACTAGCGACATCCTGCATCTATGTGCAAAAAATGTATTAGATGAGAGCACTGCCATTTCAAACTAAATGTTTTGCTGCCTTTCTGACAGATAGGGTAGCAAATGTTTAAGAATCTGGAGCATGACTCATGAGTGGGAACAGCTCGAACCAGCTTTCTTTTGCCTGTAATAAACCAGGAGGACAGACTTAGAGCTTTGTTGTTTAAGTCTATCTAGGTATTAGACAGGATTTGTTTAGTTTTGTGATGTTTACTATTGTGTTCTGTTAAACCTAATATATTCTTGAACTAAGTGGCTGTCTGCTCTAAAAGCTGTTTAATCATACTTGGTTTTGTTTTTCCTGCAACTGCATTTAACAAAGAACTAAATTCCAACATTTAAATATTTGCTTTGTGTTGAATATTTTAAGTTGTGCATGGCATTATTCAAATGTCCCATTCAGAATAGTTGTGAATACATAACTAAGCCATCCACAAAAAAGACTGAATTGGTAATTGAGTGTGCCTCCAGATTGGTGCTTTTAAAAACTTTTTTCCCCAGATTGCCGTTTTTCCTCAAAATTTTGTTTTTATTTATTTTATTTAGCAACATTTTAGCTTAATCAGGCTGGAATGGAAAATTTTGTGTGGCTGAAGCCTTAATCATAGATTGTCAGTTGATTATTTTTTTTCCCCCTGCTAATTTTTAAAGTATAACAAAAACTCAGTGATTTCATTAAACTTACAGATTTTAGCTAATGTAGTTTGCTACTGCTACTTAGTTTTGCTTCAGGTTGTTCTCGTTGCATTCAGTATGTGCTTCTAAACTTGGTTTCTGTGAGATTTCTGAAGGGAAACATCAGAAGTTTTCAAATGTATTGAAACTCCTACAAAAGTGAATTGATTTTATAGAATCGAGTACTTCTAAGTAATACTTTATGAAGTTCACAAACCATCAGATACCTTTTAGAATGTTTTACAGATCTTATTTAATCTGTTTTAGGATCCCACTTTACGAAATAAGCAACCTATTCCGGCTGCCTACAACAGATATGATCAGGAAAGATTTAAAGGCAAAGAGGGTAAGTTGATTGCAATGCTTCTTTCAAAAAAAAACAATTGAGAACCAAAAAATGATGAGTCATAAAGTCATATTAGGGGATTTTCTCTTCTTTGCAAACCTCAGAAAAGACAAAAAAAAGCTTTAACTACGCTTAAAGATAGTTTTTTCAAGTAGTAAAGTCTGTGAGTATTATTTAATAGAAATTATTTCTAAATGTGAATACATCTGTGTTTATGGGGGTGGGGTTTTGTGTATGAAACTTCTATGGAAAACTTGGTCATATACTGTATTATATTCTCTTGAAGTCCTTGGCCTGTTGGCCTCGGTATACTTCTACTTCAGATTTTACTTACTACTGCTCATTGACAATTGCAAGGCAGGATGGAGAAAAAAAGCCAAAGCAGGATGTTTGCTAGCTTTTTCAGCACTGAAAAATAATCTCAATTAACTTCCATGAAGAGTTAATTGTTGTAATAAAAGCCAAAGGAATTTGGGAAAGAAAGGAACAAAGAAATATAAAACCAAACCAACCCCTCCATGAATAATTTTACTAGTACTTACTCAGTTTGCTTCTGTTAATAATTTAAGTCTTCAGAAGTCATGTATTTGCCGAGTAGTTTCCCTTTTACTAACATTTCCTATTAAGAGTTAAAAATAGTCAATATCTAAACTGGACAGTATGAAATAAAAGGCAGAGAAAGAAATTAATGTGCAAGTGTAACAGTTCAAATATACCGAAGCCTATAATTCATTGTGGACTCTTTTACAATAAGAAGCTTAGGCAAAGGAATGGTCTGTGTCCTAGATGACAAATTACATGGTTCTAGTAAACAGCCCATGCAGACAACATCTGTACTAAACAGGTGGGTGTATTTTTTGCTTTTACTGCATGTGTGCAGTTCAAGAGGGAACAGAAAATAACAGGTTTGGCATGGCAGGAAGGAAGAACCCAGAAGAGTTTGTCAGGCAGCTCACTGGTATGAGTTTAGAGTAGAAATTTCTGAACAGAAATCAAAGAAGACATTAGATGATTGATAGGGGAAAAAAAGTGTTTCTCTCCGTGATTAATTATGTTGAAAAATCCCTTTCAATGTTACGTGATTCTGAGAATGTGGTGTTGGGGATTTTGTCAGTGCTGAAATGGATTTGACTGGACTGTAGTTCAGTTCAGTTGAAAGGGTGTGGTTCCAGTTGAAAGGTTCTTTTGTGCTGTGGTTATGAAATGCCTGAAATGGTCATATTCTACCTGGGTAATTGTCATTATCACACTCCTTCATTCTAGGATAGGTTTATGTGCCTTAACTTCCTGGTTTCTTATGTCTAGTTTAGTCTATATGGAGTTAATTTTTTATTTCTGTTTTCTAGGTGTACTTAAAGAAATTTGTAGTTGAAGAATAGCAGTGGTGTAATACCAAGTTAGCTAGTGTAGGCTAGCACTGGAAATACAAATGAGGTGGTGGAAAGAATGTGTTTCAATCATGAGATTAATTTACGAAAGGTATTGATACATCATTTATGGAAGTTACGTAGAATTAGTAATTAACATCTGGATTTCTTGGGAAAGGACCTAGAGATATTGCAGATATCTCCCTCAGCTACAACTTCACTTTAGAAATAGCGGAGATCTTACTTCTAAGGTATTCTGTTACAGAACTGTGACTTTAAAATTTCAGTCTAACTGGCACTCGGAGTGCAGGTGGTTTTCAAAAGCCGTAATTAGGCATTAATGTTTTCTTATGCTGTTCAGCAGGGTACTGTCGTTTGCTTAAAACTGAAGGAAGCACATCACTGGCAGCTGTATCACAAGTGAATTTGTTCCTTACGGGATTTTTAATTTAATTCTCCTCAAAATGAAGTAGTGGCTCCCAAGTTTTCAGTGCAGTAGTGAGATTACAAGCAGAAATAGTGATCAATAAAAATAAAGGCATTTTTTGTTTCTTAAACACTATTTTTTATTTGACAGTAATTCTGGTAAGAGCGTGAAATTACACATGTTTATGGAAAGGCTGCATTATTGGGCCTTTTGGGAAAAAAGCGTGAAGGAAAACAAAGGTGATTTTTTGAGTTGAAGGTGTAATAACCTTGCAGTCTTTATGTCATTGTATCCACGTTTATTAGTAATGATGGGTAACACCTAAGATGAAGTTGAACCCCATAGATTTCTGTCCTCCTGAAGGATTTCCACGTCTTACCCTCTATGACTGTTCATGTGGTTGGTTAGAAATTTTGGAAGGCAGGACTGTATGAAGCACATAACAATGGGCATATAGTGGTGCTTTTGGCTAAAAATTGAAACAGAGCCAAAAGAGGCTAAGTCTCTAAGCTTCTGTCTTTGTGTCTCGCCTGTTTGCTCTTTGCTCAGAGGTACCGAAACCATAGAAAGGATTCACAGTGCTCCTCTCCTACTTGTATCAGGATTGTGGCTTATTGTCTATCTACAGTTTCATATAATACTACAGTATTCATGAGGATTTAAAGTTTAGGCAGCAAAGAGGTGAACTGCTTTTTCTTTGACTGTGTGCTTGGTTTCATACAGAACTTTTCCATTATCAGTCTTGTTCTTAGCATAAGCAATTCAAAGCTTGTAGAGCTAAGAGAGTAAATTTAGAAATTTTAACATGTATTAAGTAAACTGCTGAGTTGCAGCCAAATTTCTCTGCATCTTGTGATGGATCATTATTTCTGATGTGGTGTATCAGGATGCCTCTCTGGTTGACTTACTTAAAATTTGCATGCCAGATGGGAGAGGCTTTGCTGCCAGAATGGTTTAGATTGCTTTAATAGTAAATGTGAGGGGGGAGGTAATTGTGCTGTTCTTGAAGAGCACACAATCGGTTACACGTGCAGTCAGTGGAACTGCTTAGGCAGCCCTGAGTCAGGAGTTGTTAGTCCCTTCTCAAATGGGTGTCTAGTTACTGCAGCTTTGATTAGGCAGGACAGAGAAGTCTTTGCTTTGATATTCTTCAAGTTCTGTGATGTGCCATAGGAAATGTGTTAGAATGTCATTTGCAGTAGGACTTGTACGTCCTAGATACTCCCACAGTGGCAGAATATGTTACTTGGCAATGCATCCATCATGCCCAACTGCTTAAGTGGTTTTGAGGTGAGGAGGTGAACTCTTTGCAATTACTGTCCTTGACTGCTGCTTCCTTCCTGTTGGTTTTGTTCCTTTCATGATGGCAATCAGAGATGGTATCTTCTCTTCAGCAACACAAAGCTCCACCCTGTGCTAAAACTTATCTACTTTTACCTTTGTAGTTTCATTAATTTCCTTCATGTTACTTCCTTGAGCGTTTTTTTTTAAATACTTTAATAATATAATTTATTAACGTGCATCTTTGCTAGTGGTATCTTATTCATGCAGCAGACCATCTTGTTCAAAGTACAGTCTGTCATACCATCTTGAGCAGCCCAATTTTTAAATCTTTTTCAGGATTCAAAAATCCTGTGCCCAAATGTCATTTGATGCTTAGGAAGGTATCTTGTGTCCCCTCCTGTATGCCTCAATGTTGGCTATTTAAATACGTATTTATTGATGTATATGGCTTGCAGCTCACTAGGGGTATACAGAAACATCGAGCTGATGCAATTGTTCTATAGGGTATTGTAGGTACTAAACTGTTTTGTATGTTATACCTTGTTTTTCCCCCACTTTTTTGGGTGGCTTTACCTGAGATGATTCTTTTCACATGCCTGTTTGTTCTGTAATTTCAAAGTGTGCAATAGTGCTGGGTTGCTAATCTTGAAGACTTAACATTTTTGTGACTCACTGAGTGCATCTCTCAGTATAGTTGCAAAATCAAGTTCCTCTGTGCTGCTCCAAGTTTAGATCTTTAAGTCTTTATTTAGTGTAAATCTGAGAGTCTTGGTGTGCAGCTGTGGGGTTTCAGTCCATAATGGTGAAAAGAATATTGTTGACTGCATCCAAGTGTTTCCTTCAGGAAAGCTTGCTGTTGACTTCCTGCTATTGTCATTTTATGTTTGAATTATTCTTGTCACTCTCTTGGATTTTCAGACATAGCTGTCGTTTTCAGAAGTTTGCCTCGCTTTCAATCTGTCCTAAGTGTTAGGCTGAGGCAACAGAGGATGGTCCAGTTATTAGATTTGCAATGATTCTGGACTGTAACATTTTCTTTCTCTCTCCTATGCATTGTTAAGAAAGTTTCTTTATAAAGTATTTCTCATTATAAGTTATTTTCTTTTAAATTGTGTGATTTCCATTTGTACAAGGAGGATGGAACTGGTAGCAGGAGGTACAGAGTTCTAAAGCTTGACTGCCTTGTTAGACTTATATTTATTGCATTCACTTTTAAGATTATAGGATTCTTCTTTTTCTCTCCTAGCAGAGAATATGTGCAAGAGATTCACATTTGGAAGAAGGTTGTGGTCTGTCTCTATTTTCTGGCTTGGTGTGACCAAGCAGTTTGATAACTTTCAGTCCTGTGCATTGGCATCAGTGCTGGAAAACACATGTGGATTCATACTGTAATTGCTTTTAACAGTACCATGAGAAATTTAACATGTTGGTGTTAATTACTTGTACGATTATTACAGAGGTGTTATATATGAACTGTACAGAGAATTCATAAAGTAATTAGTGTAGCTTGGAAATTTAGGTGTGAAACTTTTACTTGTTAGGATACAGTACTGTAAAGGAGTGCTCGGTAAACTCTTCTGCAGAATTAAATTTGGTGTCAGGGATTAAATTACCAGGGCTGTGAAGTGGAGTAGTGAATCATTTCCAGGCAGGCTGCAGAGCTGTTGCTATCTGGGGTTTGAAGAGTATACAGCTGAAAAAAGAAGTGGTTATTCAATCTTATTCATCCACAATTCCAACCAAGTCTTTAACTTGAGCTCTTCAATGATTAAGAGACATGCTGCTTTGTTCTGTTTCTGTTGGCCTTGACTTCCTTCCAGAAATTCAGGTTAATGTGACTCTTTTTAAAGGTGTTACTGTTTTGTTAATGCATCAGAGCTCAAGTTTGTACCTGGATTGGATGACTAGAGCTGCAGCAGGTGCAGAATCAAAGTGCAGAGTGACCTAGATGGATGTAGAGCAGTGGGCTTTAAGCAAACGGAAGGCACTCTGACCATTAATGCTTATATGCAAGGAAATGGAACATGTGCCCAAATGGTGATGGAGAATATAATCGGCCCAAAAAGCTGATACATTAGGGGAAATATTTTCATTTCCAGGTCTCATTATTTTAAATAAGTCACTCAGATTGATACATAGTGGTGCTAGAAAGGTAACTGGTGATGAACCACACCAGAAGTGTGTATGGTTCTTTTACCAGTCTTTGAGTCATTGAACTGTGGGATTGTGACCATAATACATGCAATGACTGGAGAAGAAACGAAAACCCAGTGATAGTTAATGTTTTTGAAGCATTAGGATTGTTGATTTAGTACTAGTTATTACGTTTAGTCTCTCAATGTAGCTTTTAAGGCATCTGTTGATGTCAGTGTTTTTAACAATGCATGTGTCTAAAACTGATTATATTTGGCAAACTGAAAAAGTTGCAGTAGAGTTATTCATGATGAAATTATTGTTGGGCTTTGCATGCACTCTTTTCTCCTTAAAGTCTTTATTATGGGCTGCTTTTTGCCTAAGGGAAGTGTGTATGTTAACTTTATAGTAATTTTATTGAAAAATCCCAATGTATTGAAGACTCTCAAGTGGAGGTTTCTAGCGGTTGTTCTGCATCTAATTCCAAGTTTAAACATAAGGGTCCAAAGTCTTGCCATCACACTACTTGTATTTAAAAGCCTCTTTTCTTCTTCAATACCCTTCTCTTAATAGATGGCTTATCATTTTAACTGCCTCTTACCACCAGGGAAGCTGGGATTTTGGAACTGGAGTTACGAGCTAATTCTTGGCCAAGCATAAACATTTCATCTCTGTGCTGGTGCGTGACTCAGCAGCACAGGTTGGAGCTGGTTTGGGAGGGAGAGGAGAAGTATTGCTTTTGTGTTCTTAGTCAGAGGTTATGGTAGATCATTTATGCTAATGTATGCTGGGTCACATCCCCCGGTGCTCCAGGTCACTCTCTATTCTGCTCCTCTCTGCTGTGGCTTGTGGTTCCTCTTGTATCCCAGGTCTCCCTTTGAGCAGCTGCATCAGGGTCAGCCACTGTCCTTGGAGAATCCTCTGGAAGAAGTGCCTCTCTACTTTCCAGCATGGTCCTTGAATATCTTTTACAACATTAACCTAGCTAACACCCTCAGCAATTTTTGAAGTGGAAATGAAGCTGTAGCTGTGGAGTCCCTGACTTAGAAGTGTTTGTTTCCTGATTTGCACAGGGTGTGCACAGCGAGTGGAGCTGAAGGTCCTGCTCGTTGTGACTAAGTGTACAAACTGTTGAGACTCTACAAAAAGGCACAAAAGTGGAAGTGGCAGGGCTGTCACTTGTAGCAGTGTTTATTTGTGTAAGTGAAGTGAGTGGCTGACTGAATATCCCATGGTGTGTGTGAGAGGATCAGGTCAAAAAAGCTCAGTTCTGAGAAAAGCGTCCGTGCTGCTGCCGCTTCAGGGAGGGCTGCTGTGGCTGTCTGGAAGCTATCAATGCTTAACTCTCATTCACCGGTTGCTTGATAGTTTGAGGCAGGAAATTTGAGAGTTAGTGGGCAGTTTGGGAGGTGATTTCTTCTACTGGTCCCACCCTACGGCAGAGAGCACACTCTGGGCTCTGCAGTAGGTCTGGTAGTGGCTGCAGTAACTGTTTGCAGGAATGTAAGTGAAGTACCTACATTCTGCTTTGAGCATTTAATATCTCTTAGACTTGCATTAATAAGGAAAAGTACTATGCCATTGTTTGCAAATTGTCAGAACTGTTTTATTTATGACCTGAGTAGTTGCTAAATAGCACTGGGGGCCCTGTGTAGCTGCTGGAAACATTCAGCAGGCTGGAGAGCCCACTCTGGTGCTTGAGGCAACAACGGGCTCTTCATCCCAGCTGTTTACTTCTCCTGCTAGGAGGAAGGGTCAGCGCAAGGCTGGGAGCAGGAAGCTGGTGAGATCCAGAGCTGTGGTTTGTGGCTCCTGTGGCTCATTAAATAAACTAGGACAGATTTTATGAGAGACTTGGAAAGATTTTTGCAAAAGATGAAACCAGTGGCAATAGAGCAGAGGCTTGTTCTCTGCCAGGTGCCTCTCTTCCCTTTAATTCACTTTCTAACTGCGCTGCTGGCTCTGTGGGCCTTTATTCCCTTTGCAGTGCTGATGGAGACAGGGAACAAACATGTAGAAATAATTATAGAGCCAGGATTTGTGCTCAGAGGAAAGAAGCCATGGCAGGCCCAGCACAATGGGGGATGCTGCTGTGCTGGCCTTGTTAATGGTTGTCTGTATTCTTTGGAAAGAACATTTCACTGAAATAGCTGGAAATTCTGCATGTCACAGGCATGAGGAACCCATAATAGGTCAGTCTGGAAAGTGGAAAGGTTCCTCTATTGGTGACCTTCTGATATTCACAAACAATTGTCAACCCAGATTATACACCTCTGATTTATGTCACTCCAGGTCAGCAAAAGCGTTTCTTAAACCTAGGGAGCTCTACCAAGTGTTCTACAAGGTTCCAGGCATCACCTGAAATATTAATGTGCTCCTTGCCCAGAAACAGTGACCCACAGAGTCAAAGAGAAAACTTTTAAACACTGTTATCCATGGAAGTGTTAGTGCAGTTGCATCTGACCATCTTTAGCTCAAGTTCAGCAATGTGACCTCTGAGTTAGGACTCAATGCATAGTTACAGCCTGGGTTTGAGGGGAAAGGTGGTAAGGCAGTATCAGTTTATATAGGGAGGCTGGGCTGCTTTTTTTTATTAGTAGGAAAGGCTGGATTTGTGTGTGTCTGCACCTGCATTTTTACTGTCTCAGAATCAACTCTGTGTAGTTCAGAAATGTTAAATCTGGCAGAAGGGGAAGAGTGACCTTGATGAATCAAGATGAAGCAGGGCTGGAGCTGAGGTGACTGTATAAAACAAGACACTGTCAGTAACACTGGGCAGCCCCACTTGGGAGTTGGTGGCAGGTCTGGTAGCACAGTGGAGGGAATGAGGGAAAAGGTAAAACCCAAAACAGTGTTCAGAAAGTAGGTGGCTCAGTTTTCAACTCTTCAGTGTCTTTTTCTAGGCACTGGAGAGTTATTAAATCTGGGAATCTTTTCTGCCTCATTTCCTACTAGTGTCTAGTAATCTTCCTCATCTAAGGAAGAAAGGATGAGCAACCACAGACGCTTCCCAGAGCATCTGCATTGTTTTCAAGGTTGTCTGGGTTTCAATTCAAGTTAATTTACTCATGATGGGAGCAAGAAGCTCTTAACAGTTTTGAAAATCTAATATTTTTCTTGAACTTTTTGTAGGTTCAGGTAGAAGCATTGCTTTGATTCTTCATTATTTTTTTGTCTATTATATTTTTGTGCTGATACATTTTATGAAGGTTTTATAACAAAATTGTACTAGTTCCAAATAGCTGTTTCTGCACAGTACCTTTACCTAAGTCTAGTTGAAATAGCCCAGAAGTTTCTTAGGTGTGGACAAATGCTTGCTTACCATGGTTTGATCAGTGATAATCACGCCATTTTAAGAAGGAATTAATTGGATGGTTGGTTGATGGGATCAGTTGACAGTAGAAGCATAAGGCTAGGGAATCTACAAAAGGGAAAAGGTTTTCCAGCAAATTCTGGTGGCAGTATTCAGGAGCTTATACTTGGATCTTAGTGCTCAGAATAGGGGGCCAGAGAAGGAATATTTAAAAGCAGACAGGCTAGTGGCAGCAGGTTTAGTCACTGAGCACTTGCAGGCTTCTGGCACTTAGCATCAACTCAATCTAATTAAAACTCCTAAAAAAAAATCACAAAAAAACCCCAAATAAAACACCCCTTTTAATAACCTTTAGTCTGGCAGTGTGAATTTATGCAGCTTCTATCCTCTGTATCATATGACCACATGCAAGTTGTAACCTATTCTCACAAAGATTTAAGTCTATATCCTTTCTCTGAAAATGGTTTAAATTATTCTGTGGAGCAGAAAAAGCTTATTATGGTTACAGAAAGCAGAAATATCAAATGCACCTCTATCTAAAGAAAGCATATTTCTTAACGACTAACCAGACTAACTGTGAACAGAACCTAAACCACTACCAACAGCAAAATGCATTCTTTGAAAAACTAACTTCAAAGATGTTTCCAATGTTTCCATTTAGACATGACACTCCTGTGTTCACAATGATTTACAGAAGACTTTTTCTTTTGCAGAAACGGAAGGCTTTAAGATTGACACTATGGGTACCTACCACGGAATGACTCTGAAGTCTGTAACGGTAAGCTGGAAGCCTTCACTTAAGTATGTTTTATGGAACTGATTGTGTAGCTATAGACATATGTTTAGAGGTACATATATCTTGTCAGCCTGGCTTAGGGTCTGGAAGGCCACTTAAGTTGGGTAACAGAATTGGTGGAAATGATTCTCCATGAAAAGAGAAAATGCAGTTTTTTTGATCTACATGTTTTAGAGGACCTGGGGATTTGTTTGCAGTAAAAGGTGTGCTGGGATGGCTTTGCTGGCAGATTCTTCTTGTGGAGGTGCCGCCAGACATACCCAGAGTTTAGGTCTGTCTGGGAAGGACTTTGACTTTAGGTGTGTCTGGGAAGGACATAGTTCGTAATCATAATTGATAAAACTACACTCACAAAAATGAAGTAATAAAACTAGGTTTGGGAGCATTGCTCTGTTTCCTACTCTGTGTTTAATAAAATAAATTTGTTTGGTGGAAGAATTTGACCTTGGACCTTGGCATTACTGTTGAAGCCTTCTAGTGTAGTGAGATGGATTTCATTTGTATGACTGTACAATGCTGTCGGTGGGAACTGCAACAGACACAGATGTGAGAGACCCTCAGATTCCCCCTTTTTTTGGCTAGTATTTGTCTGCTTTTGTGGAAGTGAGTTGAATGCTCTCAAATAAATCCCGTTTTGATCTGCTGGTAAGCAGGACAGATGCTACAAAACTGATGTAGTGCCCTCATTAAGGTTTTTGCCATCTGCATACCTACATAAATCTGATGAATAGACAGCACTAAACACTCTCCTAAATCCATGCACCACTCTAGTTTGCACTCCTAATTTGAACACCAAATATTATCTTGTGTTTAAATTTCTTAAAAACACTCAGTTTTTTCTTGTTTGATAAAAGTTCTTTCGCAGATCTTTCATTCCCAACTTCCTCTAGACTTGGCATACTTTAAAAAAAATGGGAGGGGATATCAAAGGAAGGAATCTACTTAGTTATAAACAATGTTGTTTCTAAATGAATTCAGAAATTGATTGGGTGAAGAAAAAATATAACCTATTAACCTGTTACGTCTGAAGATTTGTTCTTGAACTTTGCCTGAATTCTGGGCTGCTTTATGAGGGATCAAACAGTGCTGTTACGCCAAACCCAGGTGTCTGTGGTATAAGATAACTCTTTCAAGTGGTAGTGACTTGAAAAGGCTTACTAAGTAGGTTCTGTTTAAATTGCCGTGCGGGGAGGGAAAAGAAAGAAAGAAGAAAAAAGTAAGACTGTAGTAAAATAGACATGTTTTAAGCTTATCTATGTAAAATCTGTAAAAGTGAAGGGATGCACTTTAACTATAAAAATTTTATGTTTTTTTTAAGGTCATAAAAAGTAGCTGAGGTTTTTTGTTCTAGGAATACTACCTCATGTATTGAGCCTACTGCCTAGAGTTTTGAGGTTGTTAAGCTGTCCTCGTTAGTTTCTCATTTAGAAAGAAAATAAAATGGATATTAAATAACTAGTAAACCTTTTTTTAACATGAACTGACATTTTTTGAAATAACTGTTTAAGAGGTATTGCATGACTGCACATAAGGCATCATCTGGTGTCATGAGAAATATTAAAACTCCATCTGTCATTAAGCTTTTGTTTAAGAAAGGGGTTGTAAGGGATTTATGGAGCCTTATTTTACAGACTGTTAAAAAGGTGCCCTTAATGTTTAGCTCATTCATAAATTGCAGTGACATACTGGTTTTGTGTTTCAGATAGAGGAGAAATAAATCTGTTAATTATGTTCATCTGCTTTTGTTCAAACTTTGTCATAGTGATGGACCACATGGTTCTAACCCATAATCTCAGATCGTATTTTTATGTAGAATAGTTAATCTCCTGCCAGGTAACAAGCTTCGTATTTTGCTTTTACTCAGGGGTTTTTCTGTGGTTTGTGCATTTATTTTTTTTTTTACGCTAGACAAAATTAGGGAGGAAATGGGGAAGTAATTTCTTCCCCTAGGTGTTTAATGGAAAAGTACATTATACTCATTGGCTAAATTATAGGAATAGGGAGGATAGCACTGGAGTTCATTCTACCTCTAAGATGTCATCTGCTGCCTCACAGTATTGGTATAAGCCCTGTATGAACTCATCAAACTTTCCCAAGGAATTAAAATGTTAGGTAGCTCTTGGTTAGAGGCTTTAGAGCTCTGATTTCCAGAGGAATGGTGAAATTTGAAAGGTTCCTTTTTTATGCCATTGTTCTCCTTGACATAGGTAGCTCCTCTGTTTCTTCTTTGGTGTTTGCTTCCATTGTATTTCTGGAGAGCAGTCATATGCCCTTAAAACTTATGCCTATTACCTGAGCTAAAGTGACCCAAGTTTGGAGTTGCCCACCTGCTTCTCATGTAAAATCTGTAAGAACCTTTATTTGTTTCCTGTTATATCCCATACATGTCTTCCACTTGCACTCTGCCTTATTGGAATTCTCCATAATGATTTTTATGAAATGTGCAAAACTTCTGTTTTCTGTTTGTTCTTCCTGCAGTGTGAGTTGTCCTAGATGCTTGTTCTTTTTAACAGCAAAACAAAAACTTCTTCATCTTGACTGCTTTCTTTTCAGCAGTGATGTTGGAAACTTTCTTAGCATTCAGAATTTGTGCCAGAACAGATGGTGAATGGTGGGCTTTTTCTGAAGTAATGTCAGCTAAAATAACTTGTGCTGCTGGCAGTCCTTCTCTGTAACAGGGTTTTTGCTTAATTGGCAGACTTACTTTCTCTTAGGAAGAACGGACTTATTTATTGAATTTTTATTATGAAGGCATGATTTCATTATTTTGGACCTCGAATTGTTTATAACAGGGCATCTTCCTCAGAAAGATTTTGATTTTTTTTTTTTTTTAATACCTGTGGCACTTTCAGTTTGCCTGGATTGATGATGTTTTGGAAACAAGCAACTTAGTGGTGGTAGCTCTTGCTACTATCCAGTTACCCAGAGGTTCACATTGCAAATTGTGCAGTGTGACTTTTGGAAACCTGCGAGTCTGTCTGCAGCCTTCACTTCCAAGCATAATCCCCTGTATAGCAGGGAAACTAGTTATCTGCACCTGTGTCAGGACAGGAGAAGCTGCTTTTTCCACAAGTGTCTGATAAAGCTGGCTGTTATACATGGGTACTAAACTGTGTCCTCTTCCAGGCGGAAGGCGTGCTCTGTATTGACTGTGTGCACTGGCAAATAGTATTTGTTTATCCATTGCAGTAATGGTGACGGTGATGCTGGTTTTACTCATCTTTATGGGTCTTCATAAGTTTTCATGACTTCAATATGAAGAAAAGTAATAGCATGATAGCCTGGCGAATTGCACTGGGGTGATTTCTTCCGAGTTCTGCGAGCCCTGAGTGGTCATGAGCTGTGATTCAGGGAGGCTGTAAACTTACGTACAAGTGAACCAGATCTGCACAGCACTGCAGTAGGCCCCTGTAGAAGTGATGTTGTTTTTCCTAATTGCTGGAAAGCTCTTCTGTCTTAAATTTCTGGTTTCTTTTAGCATTCAGGAATGCTGAAGCTCAGAAGCTTCTTTTATCTTTTGTTCTCGCTGCTAGTAATGGAGTCTGCCATTGATCATCTGCACTCATAAGCAGCCAGAACTAGTGTTGGCATTTCATTCTCTTACTAAACAGGTGGCTACAACAGCTCTTGCAGGTATGGAGCTGATAGCCCTCCCAGATAGTTTGGGGTTATACCTGATTGATCAGTATAGTTGGGGAGGGTTTCAGTTGAGGGACTTCACTTGTAGCAAACTCAAATGCAAATTTCTGGGGTGTATTCAAATTTAGTAAGTTTTATCTCTGGTAAGAAATTCTGTGTAAGTTTTCAGTGCTTCTGAGTTCAATAATTAATGTTCTTCCTGAAAACTGACAGAAGTAACACCCCTTTTTCCAGTGCACACTGCCAGGCTTTACAACTATCTCTAGGTAAAAGTACCCTGAGTAAACATATGAGACTATCAATAATTAAATACATTTCATAGTCCGAACATAAAACAACTAACTAAAAAGGGAGTGCCTGTGTAAGTCATGGTACAGGGAGACTTATTTTGAGAATGGAAGACTGGTTCAGCACCTCTAAAGTCAACCGTGTTTTTCGTAAGTTTGTGGTCAGTATCAGATTTTGAGTGTTAATTAATCTAAGGATTTTACTGTTGTTGCACTCAAAATTTTTTGAGTTGGTATAACCTCTGTAATTTTATTTATTTCTTAACTGAGAGATTGTTTAACCTCTGTATTCTCAAAGAAACAGTGTGTAGTACAACGAGTGGAATTGCTAAGTTTCTGGCACTTCACAGGCTGGGCCCTTGAAGCATGTTGGGGCAGGAGCAATCAACGTGGTGGATGCATGTATTTTATATAAAAGACTTCAGATAATTGATATGCTTCTGTGTGAGTTGGTAAATTCAGAAGATCTCTACAACTGATCGTGAGGAATTAAGGTTGTGATTCAGCACCAAAAACTGAAGTGACTTTTCTGAAGCATATGGTGGAATCAGATGTTGTCTCTCAATGTACAGATAAATAGCCCTTATCTTTAAAACACAAATAAAAATTTAATGCATGTTGAATGTTAGAGATAGGGGAGAGATACCTACTTATCCACAGTAACCAGTTTTCTGTGTCATGTCCTAGTCTCATTAAATGTTTGAGGAAAGTGGTATTGAGGGAGGAGCCAACAGAACAATGGACTCTTTGAAAGTGTTGGAAACAGGCTCTGCAGTGGAGCATAATTTTCATGCAGCCTGTGTATAAGTTGGTCATTATTCTCAGTGTGAGTGTAACAACAGCCCCCGCTTCTCTCCGTGGGCTAAGCAGAATTCTCCATGTGCATCCTATTCAGTTATTAACCATCAAGAGGAGGTGAAGACAGCTGTTAAATAGATTTGCGGGGAGGGCATATTTTTTAGAAGAGTTTTCCATAGGTGATGCTGGAGGTAGAGACTTGTTTTCATTGGATTTGTAAATATTTTTTCCACGTTAAATGCACTTATCTGTAACTGTAATTTAGACGTACCCGTGAGGTTCTTGGTTCATGAGGGTTAAGGGCTAGGACATGACTAGGAACTCAAAAAATCTTTGAGCTGGAGAAATGGATGCTTCTCCAGAACAGTCTGCCGGCAGCCTTACACTGCTCGTGGGTAAGAGACAAGAAGGCTTTGTATATCTGCATTACTCTAATGAGAGTGGATGAAATGCGACCAAGTTTCCTAAGGACTATTACTGTATTTTATATTTAAGGCCAACACAACAATTTCAGTGGTTGGCATTTCATTGCCTCAGTCGTGTTTCAAATATTAAATCACTTCCCCTTAAAGAGTTTTAGTGTAAATAGTCAAGCTTATAGAGACCAAGGAAAATCACATACAAATGTTGCTTTCAAGAAAATGTGTTAGGTTGAACAGTGGTGCGCTCATTTCCTTTGTGGTTCTAAATCGTGTTCATCTGTGCCAAGACATCTTGTTGTTGTGCTGCATTATACAATAGAACTGCCTGTTTTGTTCCTCATAATAGGTTCTCTTTTATTTTGCAACTAAGAACTGCAAATTCAAGAAAAGAAGGGGATGCTGTATAACCAGTCATGCCTCTGGAAGTTAGGCATTGCTGTGCTGCCCTTTACGCTACTGAACAAAAGAGGGAACAAGACCTGAATCCATGTGGCTTTGTTCCTGAATGAACGTGTCTGGAGTCACTGCTGTGTGTGGAACTCGGTTGTGTCAGTGTGCTAAGTGTGCTTGTGGCATGTCTCTGTCGGGTCCTTGAGTGGCTTAAATGGAGGAGTGCCAAATACAAGAATGCAAAGTATTTCTGAGTATAAATGAACTAGAGCTTTAGACATCCAGGAAGCTTTACTTACAAAAGCTTGAGAGCCTCAAACGTTTTTCGTGTGAGTTGTGAGATGACTTGTTAGACCTGCCTTGATCTAAAGCTGAATGACATGAGTGTATTTGCTAGTCCTAGGAGTATCCCTTGACAAACTCATCTGCCATGCGCACTGTACACTAGGACTTGGATCTGTTATGAATGTTGCAGGAGTCAGTCTCATTTGGAAACATGACCTAAAATAAAGCTGCCTGGGAAACTTGATCTGTGCTCTTTGAAATGGATGTCCACTTTCCAGTTGAATCTTGTATAGGATTCTGCTTTGATTCATTTGTGTTTCTTGGGTCTTAAGATTTGTGTGTAATATCTATGAATGAAAGTTCAGTAGGGCGTTGCTCAGAAATACCAACTGAACCTGAGTGACTTTGTCCTAATTGTTCTGAACAATCAAACATTGTGTGTTGCACAAGCATAAAATAATGATATTAACATATTTGCCCCTACAAGTTATCTCCAAACAGCTAATGAATATATAACAGCTGCATCTTCACCTGGCAGTTTGTCATCAAATTTCTTCTACTGGGGACTGACCAATTCATTATGTAGGGTTGGAATTTATTCACAGCTACTGAAGGTGGTGTAAGGGCGTTGCAGACTCAGTAGAAATGAGCATGTGTCAGATGGGGAATCAGAAAACAGTTCACTTTAACGTCCCTTGTTCTCCCTACAAGTTTTGCCAAAATTGTCAATGGGTTGCCATCCCCTTGTCTTTGAGTAAGAGTTTTAGCAAAGTTTTGAAGGTTTCTAACACTTTGCAATTCATGATGCAGTGACTAAATAAAAGTTACAATTCAAGTATTTAACGATCGTCTGAGTAATTTCTGTAACTAATATGAGATGATTAGAAGAAAATCAAGATTTCCTTCTCAGTTCAGTTTTTCATATTATGCCATTGTCATTAGGCCATGTGACACTTCACTACTTGCTTGTTTGCTCTTAATAGAGTAAGATAGAATTCATTATTTGTGGAAACAAGTTTCCTGCTTGGAGTACTTGCATGTATGTAACTTAGCATCATACTCATACCATCTTCTGAGCTTGGAAAGTAGGATAGCTTGATTGTTACCTTAGCAACATCCATAGGAACATGCCTCAAATCTCAGTCTCATGTACATCTCACTTATGCTATCTACTACTACTTAGTTAAGCCAAAGCAAATTCTCCTTTATGATGTTTTAAATTATTTTTCTAAGTTCTGTGCTTTGTCCTTGTTGTTGCCCTCTTTGAACATGCCTAAGGACTGTTGTTTCAATTTGTGGACTTGGTTCTGGTGTTGCTATTTTAAAGGTCTGCCTCTGTTCCTTTCCTTCTTGCAGTTGTGGATTTGTTTTGTTGTTTTGTTGGGATTTTTGCTTTGATTGAACTCTTTCAGCGTGTGGCTGGTAGTGTGGGAATCCAACCAGAGGGTATCTCAGTGTGGCAGACTGTCTTTATAGGTGTACAGTTATTTACAAGTGTGTCATGGACAGGTGTTATTTAGTTCTTACATCAGAGTATGTAAGGCACAGATAGTATTTTCAAAGCACATTAAACCTGCAGAGCTCAGAACTGAGCCAGATCTTTGGAGGGAAATGTTAATGAAATGCTAAGGTAAGAATCCTGGTTCTTAGTCTTTTGGGGGGAAGATTATAGGTGATGTCATTCAGCACTATTTTCATGTAGTGCAGCGTTATTAATGGGAAGGGCCAGTTAGAATAGCAAAACAGGGCATATTGTTAAGCTTTTTTTGGCAGTTGCTTCTTGCATCATTTAAGAAGGTAATTGATTAAGGCTGAGTATACTTTGACCTCCAGCTTGATGTGATTTTATTGTTCCAGGTAAATCTGGAAAATAATAATAATATATAATTATATAATAATAATAAATCTGGTAAATCCAGGTGTTAATCTGCCTGTGTCTTTTATGCAGCCACATACTGTTGCTCTTGAATAATCGTCCTCACTTTCAGGATGTTGGAATGTGTTTCATTTATCTTTGCTTGGAAAATCTGTAGGCAAAGTCCTGGCTTATTCAGGTCTGCTACTGGTGGTCCTAGATAACAGTCTGTTTCAGCACAGGCCTTCTTGTTAGGTAAATAACTGTAAAGACTATATAATGAACTCTGCATTAGTTATGGCTCACTCAACTGGCATTTAGGCAGCACTGATCATACCTTCCGGAATATACCTGGGATTGCGATCTGCTGAGCTGCCATCTGGAGCTATATTTATGTTTTCACTGAGCAATATGCTATTGCAGAAGCTCCTTGCAATGCTGCTGCTGGAAGGGTGCTTCTTTGGGCCTTATTCATCTAAAACTCTCTGAAAGGCACACTCAGCTGAGTTAGGGGGAGACCTGTGTATATATGCAAGTGCGTGTAGGTAGGCATTCAGTGATGTATTGTCTCTTTTAATTTCCATTCACCACGTTCTACATTGCCCCTCTTCAGTCCCAAAAACCTTGTGGGATTTTCTGGAGATTTTTGGTTTGAGATTTTTCAAAGTAACACAAATCTCATACATATAGGACTTGAGACTTATTACTGAAGATAGTGATCTGTTAAAAATAAATCTGGTTTCTTATGTTTGTGAGTCAATAAATGCTAGTGTGAATGTAAATTTCTTTGAGATACAGACGTTCTTGTATTCTTATAAAACGTAAAAAGCTAATCTTGGATTTTTGCATCTTCAGTACATAACTATTTTAAATAATGAAGGTTTGTCCATGTACTTAAAATGTCAAATTTATCTAAAGCAGTTGGTAAATTGAAAGAAATTTATAAATAACTTCGAGAAAAACTGTATTTTTTACAAATACATAATTTGATGAGCTGGCCTATAAAACTGTTGCTTAGAATTCATACAACACGAATATTGCATTTGACACATTAAGGTTTAGGAAGTCAAACTCTTTGCTGCTTTAGGAGACATTTCATGTATTTTTAAAATTAAAATATCTTCCTATTTTGGCTCTTAGTAAAGGTATATGAGTAGGTTTTGTGCATAAGCAATAGATATGCTTTTAAAATTCAGTTAAAGTGTGAAGCAAAACTTTGTGTGACTAAGCAAAGTGATGCAGTGATGTGATAAGATTGCTGGTAGTTCACTGTCAGCCTAGTTGCTGTAAATTCATAGTACTTTTAATTTAGAATTTTTTTTTCATAGGGACTATAAATACTGTATTTTGTCTCTTTAATCACCTAAATCTCTCTTCCATGAAGTGAGGTGGATATCTCCTCATAACGTGGAAAGAAGTGCAGCTGATAAGTTATAGATGTTTGCTTTCGAGTGGCTTGGTGCTGCCATTTTGAGGAGACAGAGAAAAAGCACTGCCTGCCTTTCACTCCCTGGGAGCAGTAATTTGAGGGCTTAATTTCCCTGGCCAGCAATTTTCATAAAAATTTGACAAAGGCAATAACTTTTCTACAGGTTTTACTGAAATTGGAAAGTAGTTGCAAAACAGACTGTGGCAGAACACAGTATGTCTTTGTTCACAGCCTCCTTTTCCTTTGGAATATGGAGACTTGGTGCATCGTGCAGCACTACTTCTGAGCCCTACTTCCTACTTCTCTTTGGAGCAGTTGATGTAAATCAGGCAAACAGATTTCAATATAACTGAAATGAAAATGGAATAGAGTTGTCATCAAAACAGATAACCTGCCTAATTGTGTTTCATCATGACTACTAAGTAAAACAAAAAACTGGTGGATGGAGAAGGCTTTATAATGCCTTAAGCCAAATATTTTGTAGCTGATAATATATACAATATATTGTAATATACACAATATATGCAGCTACGTCATAGTGGTCTGTAAAATCCATTCTGGTTTTGGGTGACACAGTGAACTGTAACAAACCAATGATTTTTATAGTAGATTTCATGTGTCTAATTAGGTCTGGAAAATTATGTCAGCAAAAAGCTTCCAAAAATACGTGGACATGAACAGCAGGTGAAATGCTGATTAAAGTAGTAAAATACATATTAGAAGACTGAATGGATCATAACACTATCTTAGAAATTAAAATCTAAAGGGACTCTGAACTGCCTGGTATAATGTTACATCTGGTTTTAAAGGATAGGTTTATAGTTTCTTCAAATTCCGTAGGTTGAGTTTTAACATGTAAATCAACTTCCTTGTTTATAGCTGAAATCTTTAGAAAATGGTGTTTACTTGTTTGTAACAATTCCCATTCAGAATAATAAAAGAATTGCCTAATCAGGCAGTTTGCTCACCCAAGGTGAGCTAAATATTTAATAAGGGTAACTTGCATATGCATGTTATTGTACTGTACCACAAAAACACAGATTCAATATGTCTCTTATATTCCTTCCCCTGGCAGTTCTCAGCAAGACTCTTAATGTCGTTTTTATTTTCTTCTCTGGAAAGCTGCCTGTAGTTGGCTTGTAATACCAAACACTGTGAATTGTAATCCTTTCAAATACGAATGTGGGTATTAGATAATTTTAAAGAACGAGTACCATAACAATAATCCATATGCAGGGAATGTTTTATAGATGGAAATTTGCAATACACAGAAAATATTTTCAGCTATTATTTTATTACTCCTTTATATGGAGCTGAGAGGAATAGAATATAAAAGGTAATAAGTACTCAATATCCTCCAGGTTAAGATTCAGAATGGATTAAATTTAAATACTAGTTACAAGTATACTAATATTTGTGAAAGTTCTCAGTTATGAATAAGAATCATACCTTTAAGGAAATAATGTAACTTTTTCTGATGCCTCTCATAAGTGGAATGCAAGTGATTGATAAACCTGACATTTAATGTTTGGCATGCTTCAGGGAGTTTCTGCCTTATGTTCAGTAAAGTAGTGTTTCTTTAATGAAGTCATCTCTAAACTATGCTAAAATGCATAGAAATATGTTGATACTTCATAAAAGTGGCATAACTAAAGAGTGTTCACAGCTTTGAGAAGTATGCTATGATTTTTTGGGGCTTCCTCCGTTTTTTTTAGTTCTTTAAACAAAAGACTGACTTTGGCTCAAGTAGGCTTGGCCAGTTTCCTCTCCTACCACATTGCCCAGAAGGAAGCTAAATTAATTCTGTCCATAAGAAGATTAAAAGCTGATGGGGTGGGCAGATGTTTTATTTTCTCAAGGGTCAGGGAAGTAGCATGAGGTTCTCTGGCAAGTCTGAAGATAATGATTGGGGGTGGGGGGGAGTGTTTTGCTTCTAGTTAAATGCAGAAAGGCGTTTATACCTGTCTGTAATATGTTTGGTGTGCTGTTTGACATGATCTTGGTGGGGAAAAAAAAGAGATGTATTCTCGGTTTATTTATTAATAGTTCATTAATTTTAACAGTCTTGTCGTGAATCTGTTACATTTCAGTGTAAATTTAAGTGTTACTGTGAATTTTATTTTGCTTTCAATTCTTTGTTTTTTCACTGTAAAACTTTTAAAACATGGAACTTTTCCATGTATAAAGCTATATACTTATCTACATTGTGGTTCAGTTAGTTTTCAATTCTTTTGCTTAATATTTTAATATTTCTCTGCTCTGTTGATAATGCCCTGGCTGCAGTCTTGCTTACTCCTTATTGCCAAGCTGCTGTAGGAGAAACCTGTGGTGTGGACCCTGTGTGCTTTCTAGCAGAATCCACAGGCATTCTCTTTCTGGAATAAGCTGCTTTTTAACCCCCACAGCCTGTCATCCAGCTGTCGTAGCCTCCAGCCTGCTGCTGACCTGGGAGCTATTTAATAGTTGAAGTTCAGAAGTTACCTGCCTTTCTCAGCAGTAAATCTTCCCAGATGCCAATCTTGTTGTAGGGATTTTATGAAAAGTAAGTAGATTTCTGGAAATGCCTTTGTGCTCACGTGCTGTTAATTAAAGAACAGTAGCTGTGTATAATTTGGTGGGGAGAAAAGCCCTCCCGTGTCTGAAAGACAACCGTTGTTCTTCCTGGTAGCCTTTGAGTCTCTGTCAGCCAATGCTCTTCAGGACACAAGGATCTCGTGGAACTTCCTCACAGCTCTCTCTTGTAGCTGCTGAGCTCCCCAAAACAGGATTTATTTTAAAAGGTTAAAATCTTAATTTATTTTTCATTTGTAATTAAACACCTCAGGTCTTTCCAGGGTGATGCTGTTGCCACCTGAGCATGGCCAACAGTCATTAGGGAGTTAAGAGTCTTTGATAGTTGTCTGCATTTTCCAATTAAAGCAAATGCTTCACCATTCTGCCATTCACAAATAACCTTTTCTCCTTAATACAATGGATGATGCAATCTAATATGGCAATATACAAGTTTTCCTTAAGGCTATATCTAGATCAAGGCACTCAAGCAAATTAAAGCAAATTACTGAAGTGTACAACATCAACATTCATAAGTTACAGTGCATTAAATTGCCATTGGCTGGTGATGTCTTTAGGAATAAAATTACTTTGGTGAGCGGTACGTAGTTTAATTTCCTTGGTTTACAGTGAGTGAAGGCCAATTTACTCCTGCATTGGAAAATTCATGTGGGAATTCAATGCATTTAAATTAATATGCTTTGACTTCTCACCTTTACATGAATCTTGATAAACCTTTAGGTCATTGTTAGCCTGTTAAGTTTGGGATCAGCTTCTTGGGACTGTCAGATGCGATTCCTGCTTCTCTTGTTGCTGAGGTCCCATTTCTTAGTGCTGTGTGTAGTTGTTCCCTGCTGGCTTGCATAGGAGTATAGATTTGATCTGCACCAGAGCCACAAATAAAATAAAACTACTGCTCTTCTCTGCAGGTAGTAATGGCTAGATTATATAGAGCCACAGTGGTATTTATTAACTAGCCTCTAAAGGCTGTGTGTTTTCCAGAATGCACAGTTCGAGATCATCTGGATTGCATGGATATTCAGCAGTAAATTCAGTACTTTTCAAATTTTTCATAATGCACTTGGTCTGTGTATATTTAAATGAAAAAAAAGGTAAAAATTGCCAAGGTCTTTTTAACTTCGGGTTTTATTTTGGTTGGCAAACCCAGGGCTAATTGGTTTTGCTTTCAGTTTTTTATGTAGGATGTTTGAGGTGTTTAAGTAGAGCAAGGAATTAAATTGCTGTGGTTGCTTAACAGAGAGACTGGTTATTTTAGGGCATAGTCAGTGCTTTCACACTTTACTTCAATTGTCATTACATAAGAAAAACCACTGACTTCCAGTACTTAAACTGATGAATTGAAGCCTACCCCTTAAAATTTGTCCTCTCATTTAGTTAAGCTGCTTAGGGCAGAATATTTTCTCTTACAAGTGCTTGTCCTGCCTATGTACTTCCTCCAAAATATTAATTTCATGGGATTTGTGTCTTTTATCTCTCTGTTTAATAGACAGAGATGTACTATGTAACATTTACAGCAGTGCCTCCATTTTAAAAGTCTGTACTGCCCATTATTCTGAATTATTTCTGCTGGGTTTTAAAAATATTTTTCATTTCATGTAGCTAGCAGCAGCACAGTAAATGTACTGATATTTTCTGCTCCCTTACTGCGTATGTGGATGATGATACAGTCCCAGGTTAAAACATCCCTAGAGTTGAATCTGTGTAGGTGAATTTCTGTGTTCTCTCCTTGTATTTTTCTGTAAATGGGGAAGCTCAGGTAATATTTCTGTGAATTGTTGGCTAAATTTTATCAACTGTTTAGGGGAGGAGTATTGGTAATAACAGGTCCTAATCAACATTTATTTACACTTCTTGGATTTTTAAAAATCTGTCTTGGTACATTGGGAAGCAAGTCAATTTGATTTGGTCTTTTATCTGATGCCTCTGTTAAACAAAGAGTTGCTTAACATTCTTCACCATTTCTTGTGATATCTAAAAGACTAAAGCTTGTCAGTCAGTTTTGAAAATATTTTATAGAAAATCCAGTGAGAGTGGTATTTTTGAGAAGCAGGCAGGTTTGTCATCTCTTGTGAAAGGAGTCTTAAAAAGGTGATGTTTAGTGAGTTAGTGTTCACTTGTTTGAAACAATTCTAGGTAAAAATTTCTGTGATAGTGAATGTATAATGTGGTTTTGAGGTGTTTGGGTGAGGAGAGAGATTGTTACAGGGTTTGTTTAGCAAAATGCTTAGTTTTTTGTACTGCACTTTGCAGAGACTTACTTCTAGTGAATTACAATTTTATCTTGTTGATAACTTGAGAAAAACTTTAGCTGTGAAGAGGTAGTTATAAAAGGGAAATAGGACAGCAAGAAAAGAAAGCTTTATTAACAGAAAAATAATTCCATTTTTGTTGACCTCCCAAAAGCCAGAGGCAAACACTTTCTCATCTGTATTGACCACTGAAACAAATGAAATGCCAAATGTTTTAGTTGGCTGTGGTGGGAGGCAGCCTTTTTTTTTTTTTTTCTATGGCAACACATCTCATTGTCATCATTTTTCACCTCAAGTAACTGACAAAGCCAGTGTAAAATATGTTCAGCAAATATGTAAAGCTATTTTTGCCCAAGAGTCTGGAAGTGTCACAGTAAAAAAAATAGAAATTGCCCAGCGCCTTGCGTTGTACATCTGGGTGTGATAAGTAGTGTGAAGGCCCACGTGAACCGAACGAAGTCCAGCAAATCCAAGTGCAAGGTGCTGCACTTGAGTCAGGGCAACTCCAGACATGAGCACAGGCTGGGACAAGAACTCATAGAAAGCAGCCCTGCAGAGGAGGACTTGCAAGTTCTGGTGAGAGCTCAACAGTGGCTCAAATAAGCCAGTGGTGCAGTGTGTGCTCACAGCCCAGAAAGACACTTGTACCCTGGGCTGCATCAAAAGAGCGGTGGGCAGCAGGCTGAGGGGGAGGGATTGTCCTCTTCTGCTCTGCCCTTGTGAGCCCCCACCTGGAGCACTGTGTCCAGCTCTGGGGTCCTCAGCACAGCAAACACACGGACCTGGTAGAGCAGGTCCAGAGGAGGCCACGAGGATGCTCAGGGGGCTGAAGCACCTCTGCTGTGAGGACAGGCTGAGAGAGCTGGGCAAGCTCTCTTGTCAGCCTGGACAAGAGGTGGCTCCAGGGAAACCTCGCTGCAGCCTCCCAATACTTAAAAGGCACTTATAAAAATGAGGGTGAGTGACTTTTTACAAGGGCAGATAGTGACAGAACAAGGGGGAACGGTTTTAAACTAAGAGGGGATATTTAGGTTTAGATTAGATGTTAGGAAGAATTTCTTTACTGTGAGGGTGGTGAGACACTGGAACAGGTTGCCCAGAGAAGATGTGGAAGATCATGATCATCAGTTTTGTCATGAATGTTCTATGAGTAAATCAAGGTCTTATGAATCCAGCTACTATAATAGTGCTGCAGGTGCTAATCCTCGTAAGTGATAAGACTGTGATAAGAAATACAAAGAAAAACCTTCTTTATTCCATGTAAAGTATTTTACAATGAAAAATTTTTAATCAAGATGCATAGGTGTTTTTTTCTTACAGAATTGGAAGAGGTAAAATATTAATATTTGACTGGTTGTTGTAAGGAGTCTTAGAGGCAAAAAAAAGGTAGTGTTTCTGAAAAAGTCTTGATAATGGAATGTGTGCAGAAGATATTAGCACAAAAGGGTGTTCATGTGTGTAAAGTTTTCTAAATGAATAGGACAATGGGTAGGGAAGAAATGTAATTGTGTACTTTTAGTTTTTCCATTCCACTCTGCTGGCATGAAATTCGGACAATAAGTCATTCAAACTGTTTAACTTCTACTAGTAGAAAATGTGCAAATTGTGGAAGGGAAAACAATATTTTAAGTGATTGAGGGACCCAGAGAGTGCACTTCTTAATGAATAGGACAGCCTTACATTTCATTCTGGTTTAAAGCCTCCAAATTATTGTCAGAAGGCCGTCATTCCTTTATTAACTTTAATGAAAGCTGGATGTCTTAAGTTGTTTGCAGCACCCATTTTTCAACTGAATTTTTGTTAGAAAGAAAATCATACCATTCCTGGATATAGCAAGCAAACCTGCCTGCATTTTAAAAAGGGGATAATTCACAGCAGGATAGTATGAAGTAGTAACTATGGCTTTTAAATCTGGATAAATTTTAATCTTTGTAAAGTAAAAGAATTATGGTTATCATCTATAGTTCTTCCTCTAATTATCATTTTTTTTACCATTTTGAGAATTCAGGGAAAAGATGAGCGTATTTAAGTAATGTGGATAACTTCCAAAGTAGTCAGACCATTTCAGATTTAGTGAAATAACAGAAGTAAACTGCTACATCAGCATTCAAAAATCAACTCGGATTTGAAAGACAGAATGTTCTTATGGCATTTAATAGAGGCATTAATGAAAACACTTTTCTGTTGAAGATACATTTATTGATGAACTATGTGATTTCTGTGGGTTTGTTGGGTTTGGTTTCGTGGTTTTAGGGGTTTTTTTCCCCCTTTGGTATGCCTGACTGTGGGTGCAGCATAAGCTTTGTAATTTGCTTTTTGAGGAACAGATGTTTTAGTTGTCCCCTCAGGTATGTATATGATATTTACTCTTATTTTAGAGTCTTAAGTAATGTTAAGAGTACCTCTGAATTGTTATCTTAATTCTTTAAATTTCTGGGACATAAAAATGTTATTACCCTTTTCTACATTTAAAAACAGTCAATAAAATACAGTGTTTTAAATTATTCAAAGTTGATACAATGGGGAAATCGGTTATTCTCTTGATTCAGAAGACTGGATAATTGAGTTGAATTTTTATGGCTACAAAAATCAATGTCTAGGTGGACTTTGGAGGAATGCCTATAAAAAGGCTGGGATTTGCATTAAGTAGCAGCACTACATTTTTTGACTGAGTCACAGATGGCGTTTTCCAGTGTTTCATTTTTTGTTTTATCATCTTGCATCAACCTATAGGTTATGGCAAATCAGGTTCATAGTATGACGTAGTCGTTGTTTGGGGTTTTTTTAGACTAAATTGATGCTTCTTTTGAAAGTGATGACAGTGACATGCAAATCAGGAATGAAACCCACAAGACTGGAGATTATTCTTGTTTTCAAAATAGTCCTTAGACCTCAGCTTGTTTAAATGCAGGATATGTTAAATATTTAGAAAAGGGAGTGAACAAGGTTTTCGTTTTCCTTGGTGGCTTCTCTGGTATTTTATTAACAAAGGATTTCTTGTGGCAGCTGGTTTTTCTTGTTTTAAACTTTGAGCTTCCGGAGATGTGGGAACACTTGCCCTTTCCACAAGAAAAGGTGCGGGGTGGGGTTGTGGTTTTTCAAGAGTGGAGGGATTTAGTGGTTTTAGGATGGCACGGATGTTTTAAATTTTTTATTTAATATAAAACTTTAAAAAGTGTTAACAGGGAAAGAACTGGGAGTACTTTACTTTCTGAGGACTTTTTTATGTTGAAAAGATTCATCTCTTAGATCCTTGCAAGCATGACTGTTTCTTCTAATCTCAATTTTTGTCATCTTGGGAAATTTTTAAGAATCTCACACTGTTTTCAGTTTCTTCATCTTTTTCAGTTGAATATACTGCAAGACAGTATCAAAGCTTGTATCCTTAAAATGTTAGGATGAGAAATGTGTTTCACACACTTCACTTTTTAATGAGGTAAAGAAAAAGAGACTTCTCCATTATGCCCACACTGAGCATCTGGGAGATGAGAACAAGTGCTTTACAGAATATTCATATTAAACAGCTGAAATGCCAATTAATATTAGATAAAAATAAATAGACTAAAAGGAAAAGATGCCTTGTTCTGATGCCCTAGTCCTAAGAGGTACATTGTGTATTCTTCAATGCACTTTGGCCTCCAGTGAGGTAAAGCAGCTTGCGGTGTGTTGTTATTTTAAAAAGTGTGTATTGGCTACAAACTGATAAAGATTGTAAAAAAACCCACTGATTTTTCTTCCTCCTTCTCTTCTCTTGAGCAAATACCTTGAAGGTCAGCAACAATTCAGTCCACACTTCAGAAGGCATTTTCTTCTCTCCAGCCTTCCCAGGCAAATGAAAGCCCTTTGAGAAAAATCCCGTCAAAGATTTTAGCAGTCTGGACTTCTCTACCCTGTAT
Organism: Cephalopterus ornatus; assembly: GCA_013396775.1. Classification (NCBI taxonomy): domain Eukaryota; kingdom Metazoa; phylum Chordata; class Aves; order Passeriformes; family Cotingidae; genus Cephalopterus; species Cephalopterus ornatus. The sequence continues at coordinate 1,873,581 of VZRE01000627.1, forward strand.
ACCGACTGTGCATGACTTAAGCAGTCAAATGGAAACCTCTGAGAGTACATAAAGCTTTAAGCCATGAGTACTCCCTGTGCTGGAGCAACTTCTTTTTTTTTTTCCTTTTTTTTTTTTTTTTTTTTTTTGGAGTGGTAATTCAAGATTATTGTCTCCGTCAGAAAGTTTTGACCAAAAAGCAGAGTCTTGAGAAAAGCAAGGGGAACAGTTCATACCCTGTGGTTATACAGCAGTTAGCTCATGAACCAAAATGCATCATTACTATCATTCAGTTAGCGTTATCGTGAAAACTGTCAGATTTAAATGCTTAAGAGAGCTCTTGTAACTGTTGCCATGGCAATATCAGAACAGCAACGTGGTAGTTTTCATCCATATCCCATGTTCAGCTAAATTCCTTTGCAGTCTTTTAACTGTGAAAGGAAGGTGCCATACTGTACCAGGCTTGATTTCTTTTGAGTTAACCTGGAACAAATGAAGACTGAAATGAACTCATTCTTTGAAAATGAAATGTAAATCTAGGCACCAGTGATGTAGTTTGCTTTGCTTTTGGTCTGCCTGGGCACTGACAGTCCTAAATGTAAAATAGTTCTTGTGGAGTGATTGGCCTGCTGCTCATGCCATGGTGTCACATCATGTAATTTGGTTCAGGCCACAATAAAACACATGGACTGCAACCACAAACTAAAAACTTTGCTGGAAGAATGGATTTACCTCATAGATTCTTATTTTCTCTGTAAGTGGAGAAGTGTGAACACTTTTCACTAGAATTCCAGATCCTGCTTTCTAATTTGGCCTCACTTTTGTAATGCTTTCCCCTATCGCTGAGCCTGCCCTATGTTTTTAACCCTCGTGGTGTTGATCAGGCACTGCGTTTTTAGTGTTACTCCGTTTCCTGACATTCAAGCACCTTTTTAACTGACCTGCTAAAAGAAGTTGTTTTCCACAGCCCTCCCCTAGTCTCCTGCTCTGGAAAGCCTTTGACTTGGCTCTTGCCGTGGGTACAAAGCAGGAACCACGTTCTCTCCCTCCTGACCTACATTTCCACAGTGCAGCACTGCACTGCTGGCACTGCGGCTTCCCTGCCTCCCTCCTTCCCCAGGGCTCCCACACGGAGTGGCTGGGCCTTGGGCAGCCGAGCTGGAGAAGGGAGCAGTCATCTGTAGTAATACAGCAAATGCCACGTGCAGTAGGTGTGATCAGCCATCCGAAGGGACTTTGGTCAGCAAGGGGGGGTGACACTGAGCGCCACCGACCCGCCTGCTGCCTTGGGAGGGCCACCTGAAATGATCAATAGCTGTGGTTATTGTGGTGCAATTAAGCAATTGTCCAGTATTTATTTGTTTGTGCAACAGCATAAAATAAGGGCTGAGAAATGGTATTTAAAATCAAAAAGATACGTAAACAACTAGTGGAGTTTTTGCAAATGAGTTACAAGCCGGTTCTTGCTCATAGCACAAATGTAAGGAGTAGTATCTTCTATATTAGCATCTTCCCTCTCCCTTTCATCTCCTCCTAGGAAATTTTCACACATGGCAATGAGCATTCATTCAAGAGATAAGATGTTCTTGCACTGTGGGATTATGTAGGTATTTTAGATTGAAGTATGATTGGGGATTGTGTTAACATACTGGGAAAATTAGTGGGAAGAGGGAGGCAGTCTAACGTAATGGCCTCTGGGTGCTTCCCTCCCCTCCACTGTCTGATTTAGCATGGATTTGGAGACAGTTATGCATGTCTAATATATTAACATGTTAATATATTCTGAAAATATTTTGTAAATAAGGACTGACACATTTTATATTACTGCATTGCAAAGAAAAGCAGATTTTTAAATTGCTATTCTAGTAAGGTTAACCTGAAAGCCAGTCTGTCTCACCTCTTCTAGATCACTGCCATCCCATAATTTTAAGTTTATAAATATAAGTGAAGATCTTTGCAGACACTTAATTTTCTCTCAGACCAACCACTGAAACTTGGAAGTATCTTTACCTATAATTTTCTTCAGATTAGAACAGAATGTGAACTTTACCCATGAAAGATTTGTCAATTACTGGGGATAGGATCATTTCTACTACACTAAAACCTGTAGTTGTGCATTTTCCATTCTTAAATCTATTGATGTGTGATCTGCAAATAACTCACATCACTGATTTAATTGGAGATGTGAAAGGAACAGTTCTGTTGTTGAATAACAATTTTTGTGGTATCAATTTGTAAATCTCTATTTAGTTGAAAGTTAAATAAATAGGGGGAAATCATGGAATTCCAATTTCTGATTTTTGTTACCATGGTAAGTCTTCTAAGGTTTTTCTTTGCCATAATGATTGTACTGATGACGTCACAATTTTTTTCTTCCATTATAAGTTTTGAGCCATTATGGCTTTTTCTGTTTGTTTTCAACCTGAAGTGGACATACAGAGAAGTAAAAACATTTCAAGCAAATACTATACAAATTTCTGTATTCAGTGAATAGTTATATCCTTCCCCCCCCCTTTTTTTTTTACTGCATTGCAGACATGTTAGAATTTTAGCTACAAGTTTGTATCCTGTTGCTAATGAAAATGCGTTTTATATCTTGCTTTGTGGGGAAAGGAAGTGAGAGAACTTGTCCAAGATTTTAATGATATAAATAATTATTGCACTATTTTTAACATGAACTGGTTTTATATTCTAGTATAGCGAGCAAATAGCTTAAACACAAGCTAGAAAACACTAAGACATTCAGAGAATGAAATGTAGAGCTTTCATTCTGTAATTGCATATTTTATCATACAAGCTTCCCCTTTTGTTTCTGCAAGCTTTGCAACAAATTGTGCAAGAAAACAGTACTTGGATGCAAACGATTTAAGTAGCCTTTGGCTATCTTGGTAAGGATTCAACTATATTTATAGAGTAACTTCACTTAATACCCGAACATTAATACAAATGTTAAAAATTGTGTTGGACCCTTAAGAGGGCATTAAAAATGGCTTTTTATTTAGCTTCTTATGCTCCTCACTAGTATTTTAACTAGCAAGAAGTTGGGTAGGCTGAACTCGACGGCATCATGCTGTGGTTCTGCCAAGCTCGGGCGGAGCAGAGTCGTGCATGAGCTCCGAAGTGGAGCACCCGAGAGGCTCTTTGGCTGCCAAACTTGATGATTCAAGTGCCAAACTGTTAAAGGTTTCGGTATTAGCCTCTTGGACTATACCCAGAGTGTTTTGAACTAGCCAGAGTTGGTAAGACCCAGGCAGAGCACACTGCAGTACAGCTTGAAAGCGCTGAAGGCAGGGAACAGTGGTGAAGTTCTCTCCAGGAGGATGGACAGTGCTCTTGGCAGCATTACTCGGGTAGAGGCCACTTATGGGATTGTACAACTTCCAAAACTGAATACCTTGGAGTAGTAGCTGGCTTTAGACAGTGGTGTTCTAAAGACCACTAGACTCTGGTGGTCTAAAATTGGTGCTATAATGTAAAGCTTGCGTAGAGTGAACTTGAGCCAGGTGGCTTTCAGCTGGGCTGTTTGCTGTGGCCTGCATTAGCTGGAAGGAAGCAGGCAGATTGAGTGTGGGAGAACTACTAATGGCTGTTGAAAACACTCCCAAAGACTTTTTCTGATGCAGCTCGCACCTCTGTCTTACACAAATGCCAATAGTCATCACATAAACTAAATGTATGTACTTTCAACCTAGTTGGAGAAATCTCTGCAGAAGAGAGTTAGTACTCTTATATGTATTTGCTTTCCCCAGAAACAGACATTTCTGCAATTTGAATTGTCTTGGAAATGCACAAATGTGTAATTATCATACCTCAAATTTTAATGGAGGTTCACCAAAAAAAATGGTGATAAGCAAATTCCCATACCGGTCATGAATAGGAGCTCCTAGAATTGCTTCAGAGGTGTAGACCAGTGCACTGCAGTCTGTTCACATGTGTGAGTTCCTGCAGACAGACAGCCCTAGAGCTGCTTAGAGTGCTCAGTAATGTGATTTGTCTTTCCATTACAAAGAAAAAAAACCTGCTGTGATCAGTGCTGTGCATGGTATGAAAACTAGGCGTTAAGGACTAGGGAACATGGTGTAATAGCCAAGTAATGCGAAAGCTAGAAATTCATTTCCTCCTGAGCAGCTTGCCCATAAAAAGTGAAGTCTTAAGACCATAAATATAATCAATTTTATTAAATAATAAAAGTACATCAAATATTTGTATTTTATCCAATTAAAAAGTCCCAGTCAAACAGAAAACTAATTGCAGTTCCATCATTTGCTGCTAAGTAAGAGGTGGGTATTGCTTACCCTGGCACTGTGACAAACAGTAATAACCTGAATTTGATACAACTCTGCTGTAACTGTTGGAAAATAAGCTTTAAAAGTTCTGTTTGTTAGAAAACTGGAAACCTGTAAATAGATTTAACCTACTTCTCGCAATTTATTTTCAGTGGTACATGTTGTGACTTTAAAATTTTGTTCTTGCCCATATTGCTATCTGGAACTCTCAATCTTATGACCTAGTCTTTCCCACCTATAAAGTAAGGTGTGTGGCTTAATTTTCTCTAGCTGATGTATTTTCACTTGACTGATCCTTGGTTTTTGGCAGGGAGGAAAGAGCAAAATCAACAAATGTTTGATTGGTTTTCTCCCTTTTTGGACAAAATGGAGTTTTGTCAAGAATGATACAAGACTTGAACTTACATGTTACATTTCTGATCAGCTTTTCAGTTACCTTGAAGTTATGTAGGGAAATTAATTGCAGATTCAATGAATTTGCATGAAGGTTACTTTAGGAGCTCACCCTGTGACTTCTAGAGAATGAAGTGACTTTTAGGCAGTTCTTTGAAGAGAATTTAGCTGCATCTAGAACACCACTTGCATTTCTGAAGGTGATGTTTTATGAACTTTGATTTCATTTATCCCTCCTTCCTAACCAAATAAGTGAACCTCCCAAAACTGGATCTATTTCCAAGGAGTACTTTCTTAGTGCTTTAGAGTCTACTGGTAGTGTCTTGCTAAATTGTGATACTGCTAAATGTGTTGTACATTAAAGTAGTGTATAATAATTGTAGGCAAAACTGATCTGCCCTTTGAGCATTTACTTAGTTTTTAATTTTTTCATTTTATAGCAATTCTAGATAAGAAGAAATCATTACATGGAAGAGAACTAGAGCTATGAATGCATTTTTTTAAAATAAAATTTTAGTGTGGAAAATATGCTCAATTATATTTTATTGGCACATAAATCAGCAATTGTACCACCAAAGTGTGCATGCTTATTATTGCACATTAACACAAAAATCCTTAACACCATCTTTTCTCTTTTTTTTTTTTCCTCAAATTTGCTGGGAAAACCATTTGGTTATCATTTCATAATATTACTGTTATCAAGAACTATACTTTTTTTTTTTAACTTAAAAAAATAATTTCCAGACTCCACTATGTGATGGGGGTCAACTGAAGGCTGTCCCATGAAGCTCATCCATGTTCACTGTACATGCACTCAGCAGTATTTACAGGCTGCACGTGGGCAGGGGGAGCCTCGTCCTTCTAGTGCAGTTTGCGGTGACGGTACCTGCCTGCTTTGTCTTTCGCTGCATTGGCACAGGCATTGTGCTTATTCTGTTGTAAGTGGTTCCAGTATTTGATCAGTTCACTAGGTTGGAACTGATGGGAGGTAATAAGGTGGCTATATTTACAGCTGGAGTAAGAAACTCGCCAGTGATTGAAGACAAACTCGTTGGGTGGAGGCATAGGGTCAATCCGCAGCTTGGCGAGACAGATCCCCACGTAAACGTCCTCTAAATGTAAACGTCTGATGCTTAAGGAGACTTTAAAGATTTTTTCTGCTAAATCTCCAGAAAAAACGTACCCAGTTCCAGAGCAGAATACAGGATAACGTTCACTTGGATACAAATCAGGTGGCATATACCACTTGCTATCCTTGTTCCTATTAGGTGCATAACCTCTCATTAAATAACCTGTAAAGTACTTGTGCCTTGGAGGAAGTTCTGGTTTCAGAAGCTTGTGTATTAAATAATCAGTATTGACAAACATATCACTATCAGTTTTCATAACATACGGAACATGTGGACAGTAAGTTGCAACCCAGTTCATTCCCATCAGTGTTTTAATGGTTAAATTATAGTAAGTGTCTAAGTATTCTTGTTGAATGATGTCGTGGTACTGTCTGCTTTCCTCAAGGATGGTACGCTGGAGGTATCCATTTATCTTGATGCTTAACCCCAACAAAAAAATACGAACAATTTGGATGCCAGGTGTCAGGCTTTCGTTACCCCAGGTTTGCCGAATAGCTTGTCTGGCTTCCACCTGGCCTGGCTCTGCAGCTATGAGCAGTATTAGAAAAGGGGTCTTCTCCTGGCACTTCTCGGGCTCGTTGATGATGTATTTGAAATGATACAAAGTCGGATGCCCAGTGCCCTTCTCGTTGTAAATACTTCCATTGGCACTGAGGGTGTTTTCCAAACCAGTTACTCCCTGTGGAGACAGATCCGTGTTGTTCGGGTTGGTGACTGTTTGAGGCCTGAGCGTCTGAGGTACAGCATCTCTCCACATGTTTCTTACAGAGCTGTGGTTTGTCTCGATTTTTGTAGACCTAAATCCTCGTATAGTGTAAGCCATGGGGTTTTCTCTGAATCCAGCCCTGCCTGGCAGCCAGTCGTGATGATGAAAGAACAGAAACATGGCAAAAAGAAATACCAGGGAGATCAGGCCCATGAGATGGGTGCGAAATAGAGACCTTTTGGTATTCCAGGTCATCTTTGCAAAGCAACAGTGTCGTCTTCTCCACTGAAGCATGTTGTAAGGATCCAATGATGGGAAATGAGACAATGGTCAAGCAAAATGCTTTTCCGATTGGTTTTCAATCCACTGCTATTCTTTGGTATTCATTTTCTTTCGTTCATGTTGAGCAATTGTCTGCAAATGGCTCACTCTGCAAAGAGTAAAAAAAAAAGAAAATCAGAAATCTTTTATTTTACACACTGATAATATAAAAGGTTACAAATAGAAACTAGATATCATAAAATTGAGTTTCTTCTTTTTAAAAACAGTCCATGTCAATAGAAACAAGGTCTGATTTATGCTAAAAGTCAACCTTTTTTTATGATGTAACTTGATTTTGTTAGCTTTTAGAAATGCTTTTTTTTCATAGTAAAAGTTTTGACAAACATCCTGGATGCCAAAGATAAGAAGGAAAAAAACCCCGTAATTGATCATGTTAGCAGGCAGAAGTGTGAAGTAGACGTAAATAGCTTCATATACACTAACTGTGAAATCCTTGTACCGTGTTAGAGAAGGACTGAATGAAAAAGCTTTGATACCAGATGGAAGGTTTATTGGCATTAATTAAAGTTGATTTGACATGCAGAGGGTAGTACAGCTCTCAGTTTAAAACCCTTTTTGCAAAATGATCATGTGTTGGTGGTGGGACAGACGGCGCAAGGTTGATTATGGCAGAGCTGTGTTAGTCACAGAACACTGCCTGGCGTGTTTCCACCGGCCCCGGCTGTGTTCAGAAAGTCAATGAGAAGATGCACCTGTCAAAATTAATTTTCAGGGTCCAGTAACCTCAGTGCACAGCCCTTGGATGGTAATTCAGGATAACATTTTCGGTCACCTCTCAGGCACCTTTAACCTTCTACCCCACCATCAAGGAAAATACTGAATGGAACACTTGGCTGTGGTGACAGGCTCACAGGAAGCTGAATTAAAATTAAGCTGTTGATTTTTAGTAGGCAGAGATCTTGGGTAGTGTTGTATTAATTGGAAGTAAAATTGCACAGCACTAAGTTTCTGGCAAACTGTGTGATGACCGTGATTCTGTTTTTTTTCTCTATAAATGTGTATGTAAATACTGTACCTCTTGTATCAGTCAGGAATTTCGAGTACTGTGACCAGCAGCTGTAGCTGAAGTGCCAAAGTAGTCTGTGCTTCATTTTCTCTTAAATTTTTGTTCATATTCAGGAGCAGAGTCAATATGGCAGCTTCATGATGCTGCATATTAAAAGCTGATCACATCACCTCGTAAATGAACCTTTCACTGCACAGTAGCAATTCGTTTGCGATTTTCAATTTGCTCTAATTTATTTCTGGGCCCCAGGGTTTTGTATAGGAAAAAAGGATGACAGCTGAACAAGAGTCTATAGAAAATGCTATTTCTAATAGAAATGTGTAATTTATTAATTGCTTCGCTATCTTCTAAAACCAATATTTGGATTAATTTGTGCATTTAAAAAACTAAGCGGCGTGTTACATGGGAAATTACAACATTGTAAGGAAGCGATTTGACCCGTCAGTGGAATAATATGAAACTGCATGTGCGCGATGTGACATCCGATCCGCCCGGTTCACGTAGGGGCCAGTTTGGATTTCCGAAGGGCGGGGAGAGAAGCGCAGCCAAGGTTTCTTTTACTTGCGGCCCGTTTGTGAGCGGCCGCGCTGCGGTGGGAGCGGGCGGTGCTCCCGGACGGGGCTGGGCAGGGAAAAGCGGGAGCCGCCCCGCTGACCTCCGCCAGGGGGCGCCAGCGCGCGGGAATTGCGGCCCGGGAGGGGCTCGGGAAGGGCTCGGGAAGGGCCGCGGGAACAGCCGGACACCGGCCCCGGGATCCGCTCCGCGCTTCCCGCCCCGCTGCTGCCGCCCGGACGCGTCGTGCGTTTGGCTTGCAGGCTTGCTGTGAAAGTATTTCTGATTTTTTTTTTTTTTTAATTTCTTTTTTGTTGTTTGTTTTTAATTGAACCGTTTGGGGCTGATGCCACTTCCCGGAAACTCGGCTGCCTCCCTAAAAATCGTGAACATCTGTGTCTAAACTATGTACGTTGAGAATGAACCTGATGCGCCACGTTTATGCTGCTTTAACTCGGACGTTGTCCTTCGGAAAAGAAAAGCCCTGAATGTGAAGGGCTCGTGTTTATCTGACCGCTTGAACCTGCTTCTGCCTGCTAAAAAAACAGAAGCCGCCCCTCAACTCATAATTTTCAGTTTCTCTGCAGCGTGCGGTGAGTTCTCTGTGAACACTCAGCTGCTTGGGAAGAATATCTCCACATCAGCAAACATAAATGCCACTTCAAGGGATACTCTAGATCTCACAGAAGTTAGTTAATTGTTTGATACCAGGCTGGAAGGCAGCAGTGGGAATATTTGATTAATTATCATTCTATTGCATGCTTACTCAGTTTAGGAAGAAAGTCAAACCCAGGATTTCACAAACGTGGAGTAGCAGCTAGAATTCAGATCAACTTTGTCACACTGAATTGTTCCACTTATAAAACTACGGTCATTAGATGGAACTATTTCAGCAAATATGATCTGCACTGCTAATCCGTGTTTAATCTGTAATTGAGGTAGTATTTTGTTGTGCACCTGCTTTGATATGGCAATAGGCGCAAGTGAGAGTCTTAAGATACATAAATATTTGTGTAAATGAATAACTGTTTTCAGGTGCTGTCTTTCCATGATGCACTGAGGAAGTGTCCCAGGAAAGGCAATTGTAATGGCTAAAACCTTTTTTTATTAGGCTGCATGCTCACATTGTGCACATGAAAATAAGTTTTACAGTGAGGGATGAAACTAGAACAATAAGAAATTTCAAGAGAGTCATATTTCCTTCATTTTTCACATATTTCCTTGATTTTTTTAAGGTAGGAGTTTCTTTCAAAATCTGCCTCTGCCCTTTAAAAAGGCATTGTATGAATAGAGGAAGGACCCACATCTATTGTACAGCTTCATAAAACTGTTGACTGAAACAAAACTCCAATAACTTGGGCTCATTTCTTTGCAATTTATATGTAAAACATTTCAAAGTAGGCAGTGGGGTATCAAGCATTTGAAATACAGCAACAACAATTGCACCTTTGAAAAAATACTACGTGCTAGGATGCACTGTTTAAAAATAACGTAAAAAACTGTCAATAGATATTAAACTCACCATCAAATAGTAAAATAAAAATACTGTGTTCTTTCACTTAGGGTTAGAGTATTCCTGCTTTTGCCCAAATATTTAAAATTCTATTTCACAGAAAGCTTATGAACAGGCACCAACTATTGACAGTAGATAAGAAAACCTAAGTATAGCAAAAGGTCTCTATAACACTCACCTTGTCCTCTGAGAGTGTTGTTGCATGTAACTGCGGTTTGAAGATATTATTTATGATAATGCTGCTTCATTTTTGGCACTTGACAGTGCAGTCACTGATGCATTATCAAATGCCAAATATATAAACTGTGAATGCCTCTTGAATTTTTATTTGTGGTCTGTGCTCTGCTGGTGTTTTGGTTCCTGGTACTTGCAGTTCTGCTCTATAATTACAGCTTTGCAAATTGAAGCATTCAACTTCCTAATCACACGTCTTGGACTTTCATATTTTGATTAGCTGTGTGGGCAAACTCTTAAATTAGAGGGAAGAGTTCAAAAGGCAACCTGAGTTGATAGTCTGATGAACAACAGCAGCAGTTATAAACTTGCACAACAGCACTTGTGATAAGGTTTGATGTGCAGGTTTTTAAACATGAACACACGGAAGTCTCATTGCTTCTCCTGGGGTATTGCCAGAGGGTACATTTTTTGTTGTTGCTTTAAAAGTTCTGTCAAGGGACTTTATATTCTGAATGTGTTAAAACTGATTTGAGACCAGTGTCTGTTATATGCTGCATCCTTGGATTTGTGAATTCTTTCCAGCTGCAGTTGTTTTATTACATGTTAGCATTACCTTGGGCAAAGAAACCACATTTACATTGACTTTTAATGATTTATGGTAGCATATTGGTAGATTCTGCAGATGAGCACTTTCTTTCTGTGGTGTATTGAATTGCTATAGATTTAAGTCTTAAATTTGTGCAAATGTTCATCTTGTTTGTTTGCCACTAGTGGCAAAGTATTTAAATTTCAACAATAAATAGAAATGAATGGCAATTAGATGGAATGTCATTTTACAATCCAAGTTAAACAGTCAGTGTTTTCATATTAAACAGAAATTGCAGTGATGGCAGGAGATAAGTTACGTGCTTACCATTTTGAGTGTGTAGCGTTGGAAGGTTTCCTTTTGGGGTGTCAGGGGAGCCTGTGTGAATTGTGGTGCCTGTTTGCACTGCTGATGCTTTAAATCATGCCCAATCTTTTCCACGCTCCCAGTTTATGCTTGGCTGATACTGGCCTGATGACATTTTGCTTGTGTTTGGGGGAAGAAAAGCAAGTGTAAAAAGGTCTGGAGGGACTGTTAAGATAATGTCTTTTGACTGCATGGTCTGTTTTGATGGTTCAGTGCTCTCAGTATGTCACATTATGGCCATTTTACCAGTGCTTTAAGATTACTTCAGATAAGGATTAATTTTGACCTAGTTTGAGAGGATTTCTAACTGGTTTTTCTATTTTGGAGGGGTTTGAGTTTTTAATTTCTCAGTTAAAAGCAATCATTACAGTAGCTACATTATCCCTCTAATCCCTCCTCTCCAGCCGCACCAACCTTGGCAGACTGTAAGCAGTGCATTTAGTGAGTGTAAGGTAGTGACATTGTGCAGGGGGAGAGGAAAACCTGCTAGAATTCTTTCTCCCTGTTCAGAGACAGCGTTATCTCAGGGCTCCGCAAATTAGGAACGATCATTATCTGTAATGGCTGAAAAGGTAACAGACAACCGAATGAATATCACACACAAGGGTTTGACATACCTTCCTTGGTCAGGCCATTTATGGTGCGAGGATTATACCCACGGAAAATAGTTTTGGCACGCCATCACTTCAGCAGAAAAGATGCTATCGACCATGCGCACATCCCCCCACAGCCCTGCTTCCTGCGATCGCACCCCTCGGTATCCACTCTGTCCATCTGTCTGCCCGTTGCCGTGTTACCTTCCTTGCTTAGAAGTGCCGTCCTTGCCTTGGGGCTTTTTGTTCATCCTTCAAACAAAAGGACGGTAGTTCTCGTTTCTGTTCGGCGCGGGGCTGTCTGGCGCTCACAGCCGATGCATCGGAGCTTTTTACATCTGGTGTTTCCCGTGTCGGACAATGCGGTGCTGTGTTCTCCTCTCCTCAGTATCCATATTTCTAATGGTAGTGTCAGCCAGGGAGTGCTAGCGCGTAGTGCTTCAGCTGTGCTCAGTAATAGGATTTCCCTCTGTTCCTTCCTTCATTGTTGCTAGGCAGTAATAGAAATGGTTTGGAGCGGTTTTAACCCAGAATTCTGCTGTATAAAATCCATGCCGTAGTTCTTCGGCTGCTGCACAGGCAGGCAGCAGTTTAAATGTGGGCTTTGACAGATGCTGTCTTCTGACAGAGCAGAATTTAACGTCACTGCTTGGCTGAATCCCACGTGATTGTTTGCATTCATTTTGACTAAATCCAAAGGCAGACAGGAAGCTTTACAAGCTCTTGCTCTTATTTGATAAATGATACATACTCAGTTCACGCACAGTGGTAGGTGAAGAGTATAAAAATTTTATGATTATTAAGTGAACAATTGAGGGCTTTTACAGATTGTTTTCACTTTTCCTTGATGCTGTAACTTACGATTCTCTAGGGGATTTTTAATGCTAGGCGTTCTAGTCCCCTATTCCAAAAGCTGTTCTGCAGTGCAAGGGAATTACAAGCATTTAGATGCTGAAGCTTGGTTTAACCCCTTTGGCTCTCTTGGAGTGTAAATCGCTTGTGCCTTCATGCCCAAATAAAAATGTATTCCTTTGCTCATATTTCCTTTACACATGCTTACCATAAAAGTTGTTTTTTGTTATCTTAGGTTCTTCAATTAAGCTGAACAGTACTGATGTATAAGGACACACTGTTAATGGCTTTCTGCTGTGGTAAAGCCTGAAGTCTGGCATTGCAGAGTCAGGGGCACTTAATTTCAATTATTGATGAATGTAAAATGGCTTTAGTCTGTTACAGACATACCTATATCATAGAATTTGCTTTTCTGGTCCCAAGGAAACTTGTGTTCCTTTCATTTCTCGCCTTTCAATGACTGACCCTTCTATGCTGAAGCATCTTACTGTATTTACTATATAAGTAAAATACCACAATAGATAACTCAGACAATAGAAAGCTAGTAGCATACTTACCTGGGTATTTATTAGTCACTGTGTTTATTGACTCTGTTTTGAAAAGCTCATGACTAGCTCTTTAGACTTTTTTTTAGCCAAAGGATAAAGAAAGTGTAATTGCTGTATCATGTGGTGTGTCTGATTTGTAGGATTGGGGGATAGGTATGTCCCTTACTAGTAAATAAGGCTTCCCCAGGCAGTCAAGGTGTTTTATGATTCTAGATGCATATTATGCTAATTTACTAGAAACATAATCAGATTTAGATCCTCCTAACTAAATAATCTATGTACATTAACTTTCTCTATGAATTCAGTCTTGTTTGTAATGCATGCATTTCCTAACCTAATGACAATTTCCACAAATCCTATGATCCTATTTGAGGGCATTTTAGGATCATGAGCATATTTCCTAAATAGTAATTATAAATATAAAGTGCATATTAGCAAAGACTTTGTATCTCCTCCACTCTGAGAAATTCTGTGTTTAAAAAATGAAGGGCAGGGGGGATGTCAATGAGGCAGTGGGGTGAGAGAGAAGAGGCTGTGTCCATCACTCCTCTCTGATCTGGGACGTTTATGGATGATTGTGAGTCAGTGCTCTGGCAGGTTCCATGCGTGCCCAGTCTACTCAATTTGCCACGGAAACACGCAGAGCTGTCTTATCCCTGCCCTACATAATAGCCAGAACTTCGTACACTCTGTTGCTGTACATACACAAACATGTGACAGTGTGCTCAGGAGTCCTGTCAGTTTGCTGCATTCCAGGCTACAAATAGGAAATCCAGTGGTTTATTCATGTAGTCAATTCACCCGTGTTGATTTACATAGAAGAAGTAATGTCTCTGTCAAATACAAGCATGTAAGTCTGCCTCTGAGTTTTGGATTTTCAGATAAGACATGTAACATTGTATTTGGGAAACAAGTCTAAATCTCAGCAGATGGTTATTAAAATCCATCCTATTTCAGCTTAATTTATTTACTACTGCTTCGCTGTACCTGGTGTTCCTCCTGAAGCTTGTGAGCTGTAAGGTAGTATGTTTACATATTGGAGTGGGCAGAGCTGTTGTTATATTTCTGTGAATGCTCATTGGTAAATATTAAAGGCACAAAAATCCCAAGGGCAATTTTTTCTAAGTAGAATCTTTTTTAAAGAAAATTTATAAAGAAACAGACATCAGCTTTGGCTTTTAATTAAATGACCACATATCCCTTGTGTGTAGCCTGTAAAGTTCAGGCAGCGCTGTTGTCTGTTGATATGTGTAAAATTTGTCATCTTGCCTTGTGAACAAATTGAATATTGAATTCTTAAATATTAATGACCAATTTCTTTTGTTCATTCTCTTTCTTTTTTTTTTTCAAATAAAGGATGAGCAAGTTTGCTCATCTTACAGAAAAGTAAGGAAAAACCTTTGATTTTTCTACTGCTTTCTGTCTGGGAGTGACTGATGTAGCTTTAGAGTCAAAGTTTCAGAAAGGAATTCCTTTTCTTTTATAGCACTTTGTTCTTTGCCACTTTTATATGGTACTGTATGTTTCTGGGTATTTCAGGAGGGCAGATCTTGCTTTGTACAGGAAATACGACCTGGAGGTTTTGTTAATCTTGCTGGGCTGGAGGTTGGAATGAGCTTTATTTCAGCTAAATCTCACCGCGAAGGGTCAGTGGACTGCTTGTTCTTGATCCAGGGAGTAGTATGTTCTGTAATGTTACTATGGTTACATCTGAAATTAGAAGCTGCAATGTTAGGGTTTGAAGTGCTGCCACCTATTAAGACTACAAGGAGTAACTGATGTGAAGATGTACAGGCTGTGTTGGGAACATGACAAGAGTTACTGTGGCCGGTGGATGAGCCCTGTTCATTGAGCCCTGCAAAGCTGGAACCACACTCAAGGAGTAAGAGAAGATGGTAATTTAGAATAACCTGTGCACGTGACAACTGTGAACTGAGCAAAATGCACTTAGGCAAAACACAGGTTTGTTTGGAATATTTTCTTCAAAAAAACTTTGAAAACTGTCTACGTGTCTTTTTTAGAGAGTGTCATCAGAATCTTGTCTGACTGCTTTTATAATAAACTCTTAGATTGAGCCATTAATTAAAGTTCCATCTTGGCAACATTAGCAGGAATTTCTCAAACCCATCCTGAGTAGTTGCAATAGTCAAGCATGTACTGCTTGGTAACCTTCTGCCTGGTGGCGACTAGTCCCATGAGAGTTAAAATAAATACTTGTATCATAGCTGACCTATCAGTGTTCCCATGTGGACCATGCTTTCTGAATATTTTGAAAAGTTTTTTCCATTTTGTCATAGTAAAATGAAGTATTTTTTCAACTGTAATTCGTTGAAAATCTTTCAAGTGACAGTTCAGAATGATTAATGTCAACATTTTCAAGGTTGGTTATTTTTGCTTTTAAGCTTTATTTTTACCTTCTGGAAATGTGTTAATGCAGTGTGTCATAAATGCTTAGTTTTAATTTTCCGTGTTAAGAACTATTATGTATATGGCCAGAGGCCATCCCTCTCTTTGCTTCAAAAACAATACTTCTGCAATAAGTTCAGTTGGAGTGGAAACAGGGTTGTAAAATACTTAAAATTTGCTTGGCTACTTTGTGATCCCAATATATGTCTTGGCTATCACAAGCAGGTGTGTAACTGAATGGAAAACAGCAATCTAGGAATGACCACAAGTGTCAGTATTGCCTGCCTTATTTTCCTTATTAGATTTTCACTATTGCTTAGCTGGTTGTGAAGCCTAGCTTACACTTGCTTACATTGTTTTTACCAATGGTCAAGATTTTGCAATCTATTCTAATCACACCCAAGCCATAAACTTAGTGATTTCATTAGTCTTTGAGTGTCATAAATTTAGAACCCAAATACAGCAATGTAGATCAATCTACAGAACTAGAAAAGGTTCCCAGATATTCTGAAACAGTTATGCTAATGATTGTTATGTATCATTCAGTAAGGAATATCAGCACATCCGCTGACTTTGCAAAGTTGTGAGAGAGGAAAAAGTCCAAGTGATGTTTTCAAGTCAGGAAGGTGCTTCTTAGGAAACATTTCAAGAGGATGTTTCATAATTCTAAAGCTTGTACTTTTTTAGTAAGTAAACTGATGTGCCAGGTATCCATCTGGAATTCAGTCTGTTCTCCTCTCAAAGCTTCCTTTGAGGAACACAGGCTTGGATTGTTTCAAAAATCGCTCAAAAATCCAAAATGGCTTTGGTCTACTTCAGTTCTGGTTTTATGTGTTACGGAAATTTTGTATATATATTGGACTAATGTCCAGACAGATTTCTTTCTTCAGTACTGTGTTGTTTGCTTTATCGTATCTTCTTTTTCTTCTGTATTCTGATTTTTCATATCTTCCCCCAGGCTTTGCATGCAATTATTGCTGCTCTCAAGTGCTAAATGCAGATTTTATTTTTCCAGGGGATGGACAACATAATTTCATTTGTACTGTGCAGGATTTTTGGTTGTGCAGTTCTCCCCTGACAAACTGACAACCCAGTGCCAGTAGTAATATTTTCTGCCTGTCACAAGTGTTGCTTTTGCATTCTGAGAAGAGCAGGGACTTTATGAAGCTTTGATTCAGCACAGCAGGGGAGAGGAGGCCAACCAGCAGAAGCACCAAACGTTCATAGGCAGTTTAAACGACTACTCTGGGAAATAGGCTTGTGTTTTTCCCTTACCCCTTATGGCCTGTCTCATCCACGTGCCTCCACTGTATGATCAAGTTACCCCTAACAGCCACCCTTATGTTCCCAACATGAGAATTAGAAAATAATTTCTTAGAGAAAGTGAGACTTTTGGGGAAGAACTGGTACTACACATCAAATCTCAAAGCAGAAAGATGGCATCCTGTGGGAGTCAATAGACTACCAACTCTTATGCCTAGGAAGGAAGTTTGCTGTTCCAGCTGCTTCCACCCTAGTCCAGCTCTTCTCTCTGCCTAATTCCTTCCTGCAACAGGCATGGGAAGACCCTTCTCCCTTAGGCTGTCTTCAGGCTCTTAAGGTATCCGTCACTTCCCTCCCAATGACTTGACAAGACTTAGCCCATCAGATTCATCACTAGGATGCAGATATCCTGCCCAGTACTCTTCCACGGACTGCTGGATGAGCTACATAGATAGATTTTTTAATTTATTTTCTCTTATATGTGAGACCAATTAAGAAATCAGCAGCTCCAACTGTTTATCTGCTTGCTGAGTTTTTTTCCCCATGTGTCTGCTTTGTACATGAATATGGAGGCATTTTGTTAGCCTCAGAAATTCTTGGTATTGAAACTGGTGATGCAATTGTTCAGTGAATGTTTAATAATGTGGAATTGAAGAGCTGGACTTTCAGAGCTGTCAGAAATTCCTGTGACTTGGGGGTTGAGGCCTGTACTGACTTCTTCCATCTGTCACATTTCCTCAGTAGCTTTAGTACATTAATTCCTACAGCTCCGTCCTGTAGGTATCCTCATTTACAGCTAATTCTGGGGGACCTGAAGGGTTTACAGCAGAAATAACAAAGATTTAGCAAGTGGCTTAAATGCCTGAATCCTTTTCTTCAAGCACAGATGCCTAAACTAGGAAAAACAACAAAATCTGTGGAAAAAATCCTTTCTCCAAAGATTCAAGAGGTCCTACCTCTGTAATAAATTTAGGCAGTATTTGTTCATAGCCAACAGAAAACCTGGATTGTAAAATGGAAAATAAATCCCGTTTTAAGAGCAATTCGCTGCTGCCCTTTCTTTGATGTGTTGGAGGAATTGAAATAAGTCCAAACACTGTGCATGCCACCTAATGTGGTAGAACTGCTTCAGGTTGGCCAGCCAGGGACATGTACCTGGTTTTACCTTATGTTCCATGGGCAAGTTGAGGGAAACGTGATATAGTTTCCAGTCAGTGTATATTAACAAAAAGCTGATTTCAGTTTGAAGAGTTACATCACGTAACTGTGCTGAATATCACTGGACTGATTTCTGGTTAATTCTGTTTGGTGGCAAAAACCATTTGGAAGTTGGTGTTCATTTGGATATGCTTCTGATCAACAAAGAGATCCAGTTTCCATACAAAATGACTTTGCACTCCTCTTGTTGCCAGTCTGTCCTGCAGACTTTCCACTTTAATTCACATTAAACTTTAATGATAGCGTTCCTTTAGTTCCTTTCAAGGAAAAGGAAGCTCTGCTGTGGAAATCATGCTTTTTGTCTGAATATCTGTGTCCATAATTCCTTCTGTAATCTGTGTAAGACTCTAGATTAATTTGGTAAGCCTGAGGATTTTTTCCATATAAATTACTAATGTAGAGTCAGAGTCACCAGGATTCCTAGTCCTCAAATACATGATTTAGAGGAAATCCTTAGAGCTTGGTTTGTATTATGTTAAATGACAGAGAATATTGGTTGGAACTAGAGAACTTTTATTCTTTTCTGCTATCTCAGACTATATTTAAAACTTAAATTCCAGGGGTTTTATTTTCTGTAATGTAGTGGCTTCTAGCAGAAGACGAAATCAGAGGCAGCTCTTTTGCATCTTGTCCACCTCAAAACATAATATTAAGAATCACTAATGCATCCTGTAGGGAGGTGGGTGTATAACAGAGAAAAATATCTGTATATTTAATGTAATATTGCTGAATACATAAAATTTGGCCTAAAATTAAAGATTTTTTTTTGTTATGTATATGATTTTGTAACTCTTATTCAGCATCTGAAAGCTTTCTATCACTAATCTGTTTTACTAAAGTAAATTTATAGGGAGCATCTGTCATCTAAAAAAAAAAAACCCACCTCTTAAAAACATGCAGTAACCTGTTATCCTCTTAAAAACCCACAAATCTCATGACCTTGGATGATGTGTTGCAGATTGTTTTAAGTCTTCTCTTGAGGATTTGTGTAACTAAGTGTTTGGACTTCTCCAAATGCTTTTGCTGTAAGTATTGATTAATGTACACGTGTGCTTTGTTCAGGTGCAAGTATTATGCTTTACATTGCAGGGGAAAAGACTGAACTGTTGGTGAGACCAAACCTGACCTGTGTTTGTTTGTTTTGTTTGTTCCCTCTTCACACCTTTGGATCTCCATGTTACTCTTTGTCTTGGTGTTACTTATTTTGCCAGATATGAAATGCCCTTCTATTGCATTTTTAGGTAAGCAAGCAAAACAATGAAAGAGAATAAAAATTCCATCCTAATTTAATGAGGCCTGGATATAATACAGAAAGGGAATCCCTTATTGTGAGAATCTAGGTCGCCTCATAAGGAAAAGAATTCCCTACTGTGAAAAATCTATTTTTGCCATGTTCTTTGTTTTTCTTTTCTCTTTTTTCTTTTTTTTTTCTTTTCTTTTTTTTTCTTTTTTCTTTAACAATGTACCAGTGTCTGTACTTTTATGCTGGGTTTGCCTGATGACAAGAGGAGGGGTTTTGCTGTTATGTGTAATTAGATGTCACTTATCTGAGGTGCACTGCGGGAAGGGATTGGGCAAGGAGATGTGTCAGTAATGTGGGAAACGCTGGATGCAGCGGGGAAAGCAAGAGCAGGTCTTCTCTCTCTAGCAGGTTGGTTGGGACCAATGCCAGATTAAAATTGGATCTGTGTATTCACATGATAATGCACACAATCTAATAAGCCTTGTGGAATGCCGACCATTAGGGAATAGATGCATCAGCCGGCTCTGAATGGTCTGGTGGAGTCAGTTTGGTCCCGTGTGGCCGGAGCTAATAAGCTCTGATGACACTGTGTAGAATTGCTTGTTCTTGAGACAATGCTGAGGCATACATGAGATGCTTGCAAGAGTTATAAATAGCAGCTCCACGCTGTGTGGCAGTGCTGTGGCTGAAGTCCTGCTGGCCTGGGAAGGAGAAGAGCTGTGGTTTCTGTGAAGATGCCGTGAGCTAATGAAATCGCCAAATCTAAGGCACCTCTGCCACCTCGAATGGCAAGTGTGCTACCTGGAAATAGCTGATCCCAGCTGATTGAGATCTGATGGCAGTAATGAGTTGGGTTTTTTTAGAACAGCTTTCGTAGTGGTAGTGCCTTCAGATGTGTTTCTTCAAACTAGGCACTAGTCAGTACAAAAATGTCTGTTTGAGGAGATAAGGATTTTTGCTCTTCCTTCAGAATAGGCATATATTAATTCCCCCAAGAATATGCCAAGCTGAGAAATAAGGAAGAAATATGTAGTCTGGCATTAACTCTTGAATAGTTGTTTTTTTCCAGCATTTTCAATATAGCTTTTTAGAAGAACAGGAAAAAATAGAAAACTGTGAGGTCTCTGGTCTGTGTACTTATTATCAACCCACTGAGCTACACAAAAAATTACTATGTTGGCCTTTCTCAAAAGGTGATGCTGCTGTTTTATTTCAGTGTTTTTCTCATGAAAGTCGAGCATGACCTGATTAAGACAAGGAAGTTATTGGGTGAGTCTCGATGAATTTGAATCTGTTTGTGACTGGTAAAGCCCTACTAAGCACGTACAGAAAGTTCCAGGGTGTCATAACAGAGGGATCTTGTTACACTTTGTGTTGAGGGTTTTTTTTTTTGTCTCATTGCAATCTTGGCATTGAAAGCCTAACTCTGTTACAAAACATTGTCTGCTCTTAGTGGTTTACTCATTTTTATTTCCTGCCACTTAAGTGCTCAGGTTTCCAGTGAGGGGATTTTACTTTGCAACAGATTACTGTAGAAAAAAAAACTTGTTTATTTTTCATCACTGACATTAGAATTTTCAAAGGCAAAACAGTACCAGGACAGACGAGAGGGCTGAAGGAGAGCTGAAGAGGTCTTTCTGCTTACAGCAGATTTCCCTCAGATAAACTGCGAAATCCACTGGATCATTATGGATGACTGATAGTTGCAAATACGTGAGTAGCAGAAATAATAGTTGCAGTGAACCTCACCTGTGTCTGTGCTGACTGGCACAGTCTGTCATCTGGGGCAGTTACTCACAGTAGGAGGTTCTCAGAGATGAATTAGTGTGTGTATGTGTGTGCAGAAAGAGCGGGAGGGCACAACCTTTTCAAACTTTCAGAACCTGTTTTAAGCTACGCTTTTGACTCTGCTCATTTAGTCTGTGGGTTATTTTTTTGCAGCGATGGATGAAGACTATAAAACTTGTAGTGTAACCGGAAGATCCTAAAATTTGTAAAGTTTTGTATTTCCCTTATCCATGAATAGGGTGGCCCCAGACTATATGAGACATTGTCAGTTGACCTTCATTTAAGAGGACTGCATTTCTGCAGCACCAAAAACACAGCTGTGCCCAAGCCATTTCAAAGAGCAGTCATATGATAAACCAGATCTCATAATGCAATGATAGAAGCTTGGAGATAGTCTATCTAGTGTATGGATTGTGTATAAAATGAAAAAATAAAGGTTGAATGCTGTCATCTTAGTGCTTTGAGAAGGGCTTAATTTAATCTTCTCTACTAAAGAGAGAATAATAATGGGGAATTTAGATGTAATGCCAAAGGAAGCTGAAAGTAGAGGCAGAAGGCCAAATGGAAAAATTCCCCTTGTGTGATACAGCCAGAGTCCTTTCTGTATTTTAACTCTATGCATGATTTATTGCCACTACAGTTAGTTTTTGATGTAGGCATGTAACATCACCGGCTTTTATAGCCTACAGTAGGGTGGTATGAACGACAGGTTTCTTCAGGATAGCAATGCAATAGCAGTTTACACAATCTATTTGCTGTATAGTATTGTAGCAATAATACACAAATTCTGTTGCATGCATGCTAGTGCTAAAGACTTGAGAGGCAATTCTTTAAACATATGTATTTGTCAGGAAGCACACAAGTAGAAAGCATTGTTGCTGTTATGAAAATACAGTATGTATTCTTCTGTTGTTTGTCCTCAATATATGAATCTATGATGTGTGACTAAAATGCTTTTGTGCCCCAGGTGACTTTGTTATGTGATGATTAATATTGTGATTCTGTTGCTTGATCCCCATATGTGATTTCTTTTTGACGTAAACCAACCCTGTCCAAAGGCTCTATTACCTTTACCAAAGAGCCATGTTCTTTACTAAAAAGAACATGCTGAAATGAAGACAACTGAAAGTTTAACGATGTGTTGTCAATTTGCTCTTTGAGTGCAAACCAGGAAGTTTTAATTTGTTGTAGTGTCTGGTGGATTATTAGGGTTCTCTTTAATCTTGGACTCTGTTGGATAAGTATAAAGGCTTAATCTAGGAAATACAGAATTTTGGGCTCAGGTGGCGTCCTGCCTTTTTTCTGCTGGCATGTACAGTAGTGTGATTTAGTGCTGCATAGTAATGATCACTGCAAAATATTTTAACATTTTAATCTGTTTACGTTTGTACCCAGAAAGGGAAGCTTCAGGCCTTTTGTAGTTACCCAGTTGCACTAAGTGGCGATTTCTTGAAGAAGGGGAATAATCAATGTTTTGGTCTAATTTGAGTGTTTCTTCATAATTGTAAGTAAAATAATATTTTAATTAAAAGAGAATTTTGGTGTGAGAGTTCTGCAATGAAAAGTTTGTAGTGGAATGGATCTCACTGGGAAAGCTGGAAGCAGAGTTGGAGAACAGGTTGATAAATGGCACATGGCAGTACCAAACCCATTGCATTTTTATTCTGGGTCTTTGATTATGATGGTGCATGTGAAACTTCTGCATACTGCAATCCAAGGAAAAGATCTAGGTAGTCTAGAAAGCACTTTGTCAGGGCTGCTGTGACTCGTGTAAGAAGAATGCTATTACTGCAAATTTTGGAAATGCTGACTTCAGAATATAGTGCTGAGAAAAATAGGTTAATGATGTTGACGAGTGGTGGGAGCAGCCATCTGAGGATACTGAAGAGCACAGGTTTTTCTCGGTGTTTCACTGTGTTAAGTATGTAAAGCATGGGCAGCTAGAGGCTAAGTAACTCCCGAAGTGTAATATTAAGATTGAGGTACTATTCATACACTCTTTAAGAACTTTGTAGGATTCTTTTGAATCCCGAATTGCCTCTTTGCCCTCTGTTAAAATGTAGGAAAATGTTTCCATGGGTGTGTTTATTTTGCTGAAATCTGAATATAAGCATTTCAATCCAGCAATAGATGTGTTTTCTTCAACATAAAACCTACTGACATCTTTTGTTTTACTTGGTGTAAGTGTGTGAAATCATGAGACAGAGAGAAACATTGCAATCAAATGTCAGCTCTGGTCCTGATAGTTTTTTCCTTGTAAGGCACCCATATAGCAAGCCTGTATATGGAAAATGTAAGGCACTATGTGTCTGTTCACAGCAGCTGGTTTCTCTGATTTAGTATTTTTAATGAAATAAAAGTTTATTCACAAGATGACCAATAACACTGTGTTTGGGGGCAGATTTTTCAGCTTCTCATGATAAAACCTGAGGGTGGATCAGTTCCTCTGAACACACTGTCAGCCTGTTGACAAAGACCATTCTGCTGTTTGCACGTGAGAAAGGGAGATGAGAGACCAGAATCTGTGCTGGCAGTGATGGGAGAAGTCCCACGCCCATCAGTAGTGGTTTTAGCGCGGAGAGCTTGGTCTGAAGTTTTTGTTGCTGTTCCCTTGTGTTTTAACCCTGCACAGGCTGTGTGTATGTGCAGTTCTTGGCAAACATTTCACAGGGGCTTTTCTCATTGTACAAACTGTAAATGTAAGGCTTACATTAGGTGTCTGAGAGAGAGGGGTGTAAATGACTGGATTTGTGTTCTTGCCAAAGAGAAGTGATACCTTTTGCTGCCATTATGATCAAGGGCGCTTAGCCTCACTGGTAAAAAGCAAAAAAAGTCTGTTCACCCATTGTCCTGCCACGACCATCCTCAAAAAAACCCCTCTGCTTGCATCCTGATTTAATTAACTTCCTGTCTTCATGGTACGCAACATATTTTCTTCCTTTCAGTCTGTGTTGGTTTTTTTTTTTAATGAGTTAAAGCAATAAAATCTGTAGAGTAAGAGCAGGACAGAATCTAGGGGGGTTGTGAATATGGTTAGTTTTGATTCTTTGGTTTCTACTTTTTTTCCCCATATGGCAGCTGAAAACGAGCTTGTGAACTGAGGCAGCTGGGGCAGGACAAATGTTTAGGGACAGTATTCTAATTATCTTGTCAGCAGTTCAAAATGTCCAGTCTTCCAGTGTGGGGGAATTACAGGGTGTGGATAACTGCAGCATATGGAAGTCCAGAAATCTTAACACTTTCATGCTGGACTAAAACTCAGACTTTTGCAGTGAATTACTTTTCTGTTTCTGACTTGCTTGTCTTATGTTGTGCAGATGTCTCTTGTGTCTCAATATCTTGTCAGTAATTTTATCATCAGCACCCAAGACAATGAATCTGCTCTGTCTCAACAGACAGTTTGTTCATACAAAGGCTTTAACCAATGTTATGCTGGAGCCTCACTACTCTGTTTGCAAATGGCATAGGTAACTGGTATATATTTTCCTTTTTGACTTGCTGTGCAGTTTCTGTCACTTTAACTTGGGTGTAGCCAGTGAAGCAACAGGTGTCTGACAAGAATCTCTTGGGGTGTGCTTGTGTAAAACTCACAAAGTAAACAAATAAAAAAAAAAAAGTTGAGAATAAAATTGGAGATAGGATAAATTCTTGTCTCTGATATTACTCAATAGTGCACAGATCTGTAGTTTATTATCACCAGCCCCCTCCTGTTCCAGTTACAACAGACCTCTGAATCGTCACCTTTTGCGGTTTTAAAAAAGTACCTTCTCTTTTGCAGCTGAACTTGCATAGCAGGTGAGCTGTTATTCATCAAGGAGAAAGTCTTCAGTACAAGGCACTCTGCAATTAGAATGTTTTTCTAGCCTTCTCCCTGGCTTGTGGCAGTTCAAAATAGCCCCTTCCGTATCCAGGTCCCTTGTATGCTTACAACCATCACAGTCATCACTCAAGCCCTCATCTCTTGGCTTGTGTGTTACAATTGGTTATAGCTGCAGCTAAACCTTGTGATCCTGAAAAATACATTTTTGAACTCGGCAGTTCCTTTTCTAGGCAACAGAAACAACTAAGAGTTCATTGCTCCACTGTTCAGCGAGCTGCATTGGCTTCTCAAGGAGCTTCAGGATTTTCTCAGATACTTTAAGTCTTCCAAGGTGATTACTGGGAAATTTGCTTTCATCTCTCTGCCCATGATCACCCATGATAATTGTGTTTTCTTGTAGCATAATGTAATATATAACCATAGTGCTGGGATTGCTAAAGGTGTTGAGCTACAGAAGAATAATATTCAAACTACTTTTCAGTGAATAGAAAGGATGAAGTACAACTGGGAACAAGTGGAGCTGGATAATTTGTTGAACAAGCAATCATGAAATAACCCAAGGTCTTGAATAGCTGCCTTTGTATTTGAATTCTAATCCAGCATCCCCTGTTCCAGCAGCAGAAGTCAGGATAACCAAGGGGATTCTGGACAGAGCCTCACCGGTTTCTGTTGCATTGAGATGTTGGACAGCATCACACAAAGTTCATCAGTTGCTTGGGCCTTGGTTCGTTTGGGGTTTTTTTGTGGACAAATTTTCACAGAAGTTAAGGATCCGTCTGTATTCATTTAGGCACCTGCAGAACTTTAAAAAATATTCTTTTCCTACACAGCATTTCACAAATCTTTCCAGAAGTTGCAAAGGAGCCTTTCTGAGGTCACTTAAGCCTTTTCCTCTGCACATTATTGCTCGCTGAATGCAGGTCTAAGTGGGGTCTCCCTGTGGCTCTGTACTGAACATTTTCTGTAATGTACGTGTGACTGTTCCCTTGAATACCATTTCCAAAGCAGGATCTGAACAGAAAAATAACAGTGCTTCTCTCTATGTGTTTGGAGTTTCCATGTCAGTTGTGCTTTTATGCAAATCAATTGCTTGGGCCCTGTATACTGTGGTATTTCTGGTGAAACCCACTTTCTATGAATGACCAATTCTGGCTGTTAAAGTTATTACTGAGACTAGATATGAATGGGTGAAGTTGAAAGATGGAGACTAAAACAGTAGCCAGTTGTAGTAAATTCACAGTTATACAAATGCCAGTTCTGTGACATGGATGTGGCATGTTCTGATCTTGGCATACAGAAAACCAGTAGTGTATAAACCTTTGCGCCTGCCTTTTGAGGAAGATGAAGCAATCCTTTTATGCTCAAACTGTGTTTGTCAAAACCCTCACTGGTTGGCAAGTTGTATGTGTGAGGCCGGCTCAGATAACTAACCCAAAGGGAAAGAATTCTAAGGAAAAATAATTGTTTTAGTGATAATCTGCTTTTGTCTTTTCACTCAGTTCAAAGCAATGAGTCATTTAAATAAACGTAGGTAGATAGATTATAGGCAGGCCTTTATTTTTAAAACAAACAAACAAGCCCTCTGGAGTCCTCAGGATTAAGAGTTGTTGTTTTTTGATGAAAACAGGTTATCCCTGGGAAAATGTAAGTGCTTACATGTTTAATCTGGCTCCTTCACCAGCATTCCTCTTCAGCTCGGAATTGCTATTTCAATAGCAACAGTTTGAAATTACATGACTCTTGTAAATTCAAGACAAATGTCTTAATTTTACATACATTCTGTGCAAGGATAAAGATGGGAGGAGCTCCAGCACATTTCTGTGAAAACCATTGAGAGGGTTTTGATCTCTTAGCTTTGGTGGTAATACTTAGTGTTTATATCTCAGTAACTGTGGCTTTCATTAACTCTTTTCAAAAGCATCTCCATAAATTTCCATTATTGTTATTATTTCAGCATATGTATAGGCTCTTGTCCCTAGTTACTCACTGTTAACTACAGTTTTCTTTTAGATTCAGCTGTGATTTGGTTTGCTTAGAACAATTTTCTTTGCAGAACCAGCATATTGCCTGAGCTATCTATAAGCAGTCCAGTTAATTCAATGATATTTTCCCAAGTTTTAACCAATTTGCTTTTAGCCTGGTTGTAATGAACAAGAAATTTCAGTATTTTTCGTATTTTTCAATGACACTGATCACCAGGCTGAACCTGTTACTGAAAACACCCATCAGTTCTGGTTTTTATTATGTTTTACAGCGTCAGTATTTCAGAATTTGAGTGAACTTGTCAGTTTTAATTCTGTAATAGATTAATAAAGGACCAGATATGTAAGTGGAAGTTTACTTTGAACGTTGTGGGAGAACAGGTGTTAGGATTTCAGGTTCAGTTAGTCCCTTGATGGCATCAGCATAGTTTTATTGCTGCCACCCTTCCCTGGTCCTCCTTTCTCCCTCTCCAGCACCGTGATGCTGAGCTTGTTCCGAGGGCATTGGCTGTGTCTGATTTCCTTGCACTTGGCACAATTTGTTCTATGGACTTTCTTCAAGTATTCTGAAAACCAGAATGAGTCTTGCCTTATCCTCGTAAAATGAGCATCAAGCTTTCTGTCCTGCAGCTGAATTTGAGGATTGGCAGTCTTCTATTCATATTTTTTCATCAAACTATGCTGGATAAGACATGATCTTCAGTATAATATATATTAATATAATAAATCAAAGGTTGGACTTGATCTTGAAGATCTTTTCCAACCTTAATGAATCTATGATTTTATCAACAGTTTTGTATTTTGAAATAAATGTTATTTATGTATTTTTAGCAACCTCTTTTTGCCTTGTCACATCAGGTTTTTAGTTGTCAAAGTAGGAGATAGTGAATCTCTGATGTTATTTTCTTTAGGCAGTTAGTATTGGAATCCTTTAATAAATAATGATAAACTTTTCATCTTTTAAGATTAATTCTCTAAAAGTATCTTTAATTCTGCTTTAACTCCCACTCTCTCTTTTAGGATATAAGGAAGCTGAAACAATGTAAACAGTAGAGATGACCTTTTTATTGATATTGCAAGCAAGGAAGTGAAAATTACTATAATATTAGTAGTATTTGCACAATAGTTAAGGTCTTGTTATCAAATTCTACTTTTTTACAGCGTAGTTTAAAATTAGGAAGGCAACTAAAAGCTTGCAATTTATTATTTAAATATGTCTTGGGGGACTGCATGCAAATTTGTGTGCGTAGAAGTAGGAAAATAAGCTATAGCGGTTTCATGTATAAATAAAATTATGATGTGAAACACTAGTTAAAATATTATTAAAATTTTCTAGAACAGAAGTCAGAGAATTATTGGGAAGGCTGCAGAGGCAGAGCCACTCAGCTGGATTGTTTTGCTTGATTCTTTGAAAGGTTTATGGTTTTTTTTCTAAGGCTTTTAAGGGCTTTAAATTTTTAGAACAAAGCTCTGTGTTTTCAGAACCCAAGCTATTTATATGAAATGGATGTTTCTATCAAGCTTCAAGTGTAGGGCATCTGGGCCAGTTTTCAGATCCATAGTTTTGAAGTCAGTCCTTTGTTCAGGCTGTTTCTCATACATTGATATAGACAATATTTAATTGATAGAAAAATAATATTCCTTTCAACTATGGAGATGTTTTAAATTTTGTTACACTTCTTTAGGCTGGCTTTACTAGAATTTTCAGAGGTTCAATACTTTAAGTCACTCAGGAAATAATAATATAGTTGCTGGTAATTTACATGAGTTCTTACAGTCTCTTGTACCCTAAATTGAATAGATAAATTGAAGTCCATTCTTAAAGATAATTTTACTAGCCATCCATATGCACTCATTTTCTGTCCCCTTTGAGATCCAAATTTTACCACATTCATCCTTACAAACAGAATCATCTGAGTGAATTGTCTTCCATCATGGATGGGGAAGCTGGAAGCTGCTCTATGTTTTACATGCAAGCAGTTGCTAATCCTTTTTGCAGAATCAAATGTTACTTTTTACTTGTACTATTCCCGTGCAGGAACATGGAAGTTACCTAATAATTGTTAGACTTTTTTGGTAAAGTTCTTGTACTAAAATATAACTTAAATGTACTAAATTATAACTTAAATGTTATAAAGGAACAAGGTAGACAGTAAATTTACTAAATTAAAAAAGCCACAAGATGGCATCAAATTGTCAACTCTATCTTTTGCTCCTAAACATTTTTTTACAGGTCAAAATACTGCAGACTCTTTGGATCTCTTCACAGAAACCAGTTGGGACAGGGAATGTGCAATGAAATAGCTTTTTTCTTTCCACTTTTTCAACTTGTGAAGCTGCAATAAGATACTTGTAATAGTTTGGCTTAAAACACAAGGGTTTATTTTCTAAAATGTAGTATGAGTTATGTGGAGGCAATTTCTGATTCCAGTTGGGAAGTGAAAGTAACCTAACTGTGGCTGTTAGTGTACATTTAGATCTAAGAAAAATACTAGGTATCTAAAACAAAGATTTTTTTTTTTCCTCTGATATATAGGAAAATACTGGTTGGGTCCTGGTATCAGATGAATATTGATAATGGGTGACTTTTGCAAATTAGTACAAATAATTAGTTTTTAAAAAATTAATATCATTTTTAGAAGGGTCAAAAAAAACTCCACAAGGTTTTAAAAGGTGTTTAAGAGGACAAAAAAACCCCCAAAACCAAAACAACACTGGCTCCTGAGTAACTTGAATCCAGCTGTAGATATACTAACCCCAAGTACTGAACTGTTCTCCATTCAGGCATTGGTTGGTGAACCCAATATTTTTAGGTGTTTGGGTAGGACAGTCCTAAATAGCAGAAGGCATACACTGAGGCAAAAACAATTACTGAGCAGTCGTTTTGTAAGTGTCTGATACGACAGGAAACAGGAGCACTGGAGTGGAATGAATCCCCCAGAACAGCAGATACAGCAGTGTTGGGAAATGATGCAGTGAAGTTCAGGAAAGTATCAAGCCCTCGGTATCTGTTTTCCTGATTACATTCCGTGTCAGGTTGTTGCTTCCGAATGGTTAAATACTTATGTATTTAGTGTAAATCACAAGTAAACTCTCTCTATATATAACCTTCTATGGTAAATTAGCACAAGTAAACCAAGTAACACGTTTCTGATTAAAATACGATGTTAAGTGGTTGTCTTAAAGAAGATTTGTATTTTTCAAATTACATGGTTTTGTTACTAAATTAGTTTTGACTTATGAATATTCATAATATACTCCTTAACAGTCTCAAACAGCTTATGCATAAGAATTAGGTATGTCATTTTCGAGCAAAACTGTTAAGTATTCAGAATTTTTGAGGAAATGAATGTTCTTTAAATAGCTAAACAGTGATTTCTGCTGCTTTTGATGCTTAGGGTACAGCTGCACAAACAAAAGCTCCCCTAGCTGGAGTTTGAATTTGCTGTGTGCTGGTTACTTAAGAGTAACTTTTAGATTAAAAACTTGACATTAGAAGATTTTAAATATCTTACTCTTTGATTGCTCCAACTCCCTGTAAAGGCAGCAGCTTATTTCTCGGTGAGTGCACAGTAAGTTGCCTCTGAGTAGCTGACAGGCCACAACTGATCAGCAGCACCCACCTTGAGTATTTAAATGAACCAAGTGTGAAGTTTACTCGGTCAGATTAATACTCTTTTTCTTTGGGAGAAATCTTAGTGTGTATTTCTCCAGTTGTACCTGCCTTGTGAACAGACCTTTTGCCAGTGTGTTGTCATAGGAAAAACCTATACCTCTCTCTGAATGCTTTGGAAAAAGCATTAATTTTTTATTCAGACTTAGCAGGTCAGAGGAAAATATTAACAAAGTTATCCTGATCGTGACTTCCTTATCAACAGCGAGTTTTCTTCTCCACTTGGTGTATCTTGTCAACCACCACAGCTCTGTACTTCTGTTTTTTCCTCATCTGAAGAGTGTACTTTTCTCCTTACAAACCTTTTAAGAAATGTGAGGGTGAAATACTGCTCAGAGTTTCTTTTGCTGTGTTGTCTGCAGTTTTTACAAAACAGGAGGTGGTTGTTAGGTCACTGAAAATCATAAAGAGAGAAGGGGATGTAAATCAGCTACAAAGGATAGATGTTACACCTTCAGTAGGTGACAGCTGAGCTTCTGTGCCAAGATGCCAGAATAGCAGGAGCTGTGAGCTGAGTGAGGTTCTTTCCTGAAATTATCATCATCTGAGGCACCAATTTATACAGCTAAAAGCTGTGATCTCCGTAATTTATTGATTTGCAGAATTTGTTCTTAGAAGTAGAATAGTCATAGGCATGGAAGTGGTATCTACTCATTTAAATGAATTTATTTCCTATCATTAATCAGATTTTTTATGTGATTTTTTTTAATGTACTTTGCTGTTGTTTCAGGGGTGGTATTTTTGTTTGCTTGAGTTGCCATGTCCTCAAAGCTTTGCTTTTTTTGTTTTTAGGCTTCTGCACTGTTTCCAGTTAATTGCTGTAGAGAAGGCAGTTCAGGGGACAGTATGAAAAAGTCCCAAATAGATAATTTGCCAGTTGCTTTGTTAGGCTTGAGTCATAGAGAAACCAAGGCAAGGCTTTGGTTCTGATTTGGTTATAATTCTTTACAAGAGTTTCTAAAAACTCCTGTCATCTCTGAAGTGGCTCCTTGTTCCTCTCCCTTTGGTGCAGCTGCCATAGGACCTGCAGGGTCTCTTTGGGACATGGATAAAGGGGAAGAGGAGGCAGAAAAGCAGCATTGCTGGTTCTGTTGGGATGGGAAGAGGAATGAACAAGTGGACTGGAGGCAGTAATAGTTATGCATCCATGCAAACTGAATTGAATATAAAACCTTGAAACTTAGCATTACAGGAAGTGACGTTTCTTTAGCTTCATGACTTGCTTTACGTTTCATAAAGAGCTGCGAATTGAGGAAGTGTTTTGGGGGAGTTCTTGGTTTCATCAAAATGTGTAACTAGTCCAGCACAGAGTCAGCCTTTTGACACAGAAAATGGCATTTTTTCTATAGAAAGAGGTGCAAAATGTTTCATTTCAACTTTCTTGGAAAGTGGAAGTTGAAAGAAAGGTGCTGTTTTTCAGTTGCAAGGCTTCTCTCAAAGGTTGTCAGCCTTTCCTGCTGCTCTTCCTTTAGAGTGTGGTGGTATTTTCATTTGGATCGTTTTCTGAGTAATTGTGAAAGGACATGGGCAAAAATACCTTTTCTCTCCTGCTAAAAAAGTAAGTCTTAAAATAACAGGTACTGACTCAACTGCCCTACATAAATGTTGGTATTTTAATAATCAGAAAAGAGTACAGAAAAATTTGGGATTAATCCATTTCTTGCAGTGTAGGGTTAAATCCTTATACTAAAGATTAATGAGAGGTTGCTGCCTGTAAAAGTTACAAAAGCTGTGCACTGTACCAAGTATCAGCTCCAGCCTGTTGTAACTAATCATGGGTAGCTTTCACTAAAGCTCAGGGAAGAGAGGTTTTGGGTAAATTTGTTTCCTAAGAGCTTGTCAGGGGATCTCTATTCGTACTTCACAGATCTTGAGATAAAAAGAGCTTCAACTTTCATGATGGAAACTTAAAAGCAATTCTTCTAAGTGTTATTTAAATCATGGAATTTGATCCTGCTCATCAGCTTTTTTTGTTTTGGATTCCAAAAAGCATGCTGTCGTTTATGCATGGGCGTAGAAATGGGATAGTGCCATACCGGAGATCTTTCCAACAGGTTTTTCCCTGGGATTCTTTTTTTAATCTGAGTGTCTCATGGTTCTAGGATACACTTCACAGAGTGTTTAAGTAATTTTCAGATGAAATTCATGGTTTCATGTTAAAAGGTTTTCCGTCAGCTTTGGAAATAGAAGTGGCTGGATTATACAGCAGCTTTTCGCACTGTTAGTGATATGTGTTTTGTTCAGTGAGGTTTTACAGCAGTAACCGAGAGCAGAATTTGTTCTTGCAGGAATTCAGTGTTGCTTTGGAACCAGACACGTGTGACTTCACTGTTTTCTTTGTTGGTGTGTTGACTCTGCGGAGTTGACAAGAACAAACAATAGTGCAGGTCTTTTGTGTGTTACATTAAGGTAATTGGATAAGGCATGAGCAGAACTAATTATCATGGAGTGCTATTTCTGGGCACTAAAACTCCTCAAGGCAGGAATGCATTGCAGTTTCTTGATCCCAGTTTTCCACCCAGAGCATAAGCAGATCTTGTTTTGAAATTTCTACAGGCAGTTGCTTGCATTTATGTTACTAACCCTTGGTGATTGTAGGTAAAACAAAACAATACTAGAAATAGGAGAGGTTTCTTTGAATACAGAGGAAAAAAAAGCTTAGGATTTGCACTTTATATTTAAAATGTAAACCTGTAAGAGTTTATGAGGTTGTCTGTCCTCCCCAAGTCTCAGAATGTATAAAGAGTTTGAAATAATTACTGTATTTTCTTTCTTCCCTTTAATGGAAACATATTGCCCTCCTTTTCATGATACCCCTTATAGCTCTGTGTTCATTACAAAAAGCCCTGTACCTGACAAGGAGGTCAGCTGTTAATGTTACCTCTTCTGTCTTTTAAAAGGAAGGTGCATCTGCTCGAAAAACACAAACTCCGGCAGCACAGCCTGTGCCACGACCAGGTAAGGTGGCTACTGTCGTTTGTGAGGAGTTTCAGAGAAATGCTGTTGAAAGCCTTAGGTGGAGAGTGAAGTGGGGGTGATTTATTTGTGGTCTTTGACAGTGCATGTATTGGAAAAAATGTATAACCTTTTGTTTAATGTTACACCATGAGACTTGGGTTCGTTCTCTTCAGTGTGTTGCCCCATCTTGTGGGCTTGCTATTTCAGAAATTCCAGCGCAAATATCTAATAAGAGCTGTTAATACTCCAAGGAGAAACAATCTAAGCAGAATAGCTAATCTCAAAGAGAGATGTATTATTACTTCTATGATTAATAGATCAGAAATAACTAATTCTCTGAATGTGTTATCATTACTTCTTCACACTTCTTAGCACATGAGGTGTTTGTAATGAGACCAGAATCCTCAACTGGCTTTTGAATTTCCAGTTAGTAGCTTTTGGCTACCAAGTCCATTTGTCTGTCAGATTGAATCTCAAGTTGTGATTCAATGATAGAATTATAAAAGTAACTTTGTTTTAAAAATAACAAAAACCTTAGGAAGAGTTTTTAAAAGAGTGTAAAAGCACAGACAGTATGTGAGACAAACGGTGATTCCAAACAGCGATGGGCAGATCTGCACCTGGTTTACACACTGTGAGAATTTCTGGTTTGGTGGAAGAAAGTCTCAATTGAAAGGTATTATTTCAGAACAAGACGGTGTTATGAAGGTAGTTGGGACATTTTGGGGGTGTTTTGGAAACAAAGCTACCGTTTAAAATGAATATCCTTTTTATAGAAGTACTGGTGGAATACTGTGTATTCTTGTTGAGACTCTTAAATTCTTTCAGTGTGTTCCTTGCTATTCCTTGAGATTTATTAGCAGGATTTAATGCTAAGGCTTAATACTGTAAAGCTGATTTTTCCCCAAAAATCTATTCTAATATTGAATGTTCTCAGCATACCTAAATGCTGTTGTGCACAGATTCTTCTGTTTGGTTTTTTTGGTACTGGCAAGGTCATGCTGCCTGTCAGACTTATCTCACCAGCCCCGTTAAGCATCATAATGCAAATGGAGTTGACAGTAGTATAAAAAGGGTGGCAGTGGCAAGAACAGAAATCTGACTGCTGCTGGCTGTGACTTCATGGGCAGTTACTGGTAGAAGTGAGGTTTTTGTACATTATACAGGTTATACTGGTACTGCCCTTCTCTAAGGCCAATCCAATCCACTTTCTTGCCTCTATATTGTAAGTTGAAGAGAGGTGTAGTCAGAAGAGGTTTATTTTTCTGCCTGTTCTAGGATATTTTAAAATGTTCAGCTGTTCTATTCTTAGCAAAGTAACTAAAACATGCTGTTTCCAGGAGGATGCTGCTTTGCACATAAGAAGTGTTAGTTAAATTGGGCTAAACATTGTGCAGTAGTGATTTGGAAAATATGTCTGAGATGTGCTTTTGATGTAAGATTTTTTTTTTTTTTTGCAATATTTGACAGTACCAATTTTTCTGCTAACCTGTCTTGGTACCACTATCAAATTTCTTACAGATATTTATTCTCCCTCCCCTTTTTTTTTTTCTTTTTTTAAGGCAGCTGGTGGTGCCCATATATTTCAGGGAAATTTTTATAGTAAGGAGATACCTAGATTTTAAAAAAAAAAAAAATCATTGGGTAGGTAAAGTTCATGTAGTTCAATATAGTGTTTCCGATTATATCTGTGCATTTGACAGTGTCAGGAAAAGATAATTAAGGATATGGTCTCAATATTTCAACAATGGCAACTATGTGTTGTGACTATTTATACTGTTCTAGGAAGTTTCTGAAACAGTTGGTCATAAATAAACATGAGCAAGTCGGTGCTATACAGTTGGAAGTCAATTAATGAAATTTGTCATGCGTAGTAGCAGTTGAGACTTGAGTTAGTCTGCATCAGTCTTTCTACTGCTCACCGTTTTCTGATTTTTTTGAGTTAGGATAAACATGTATGATGGTGATTATCAGCCACAGCACTTCTCCTGAAAACTGAACTAGAATGTGTTTATTTGGGGGAAGTCAGGTAATTCAGTAATAGCACCAAAGTGAAGAAACACAGATGCTTTGCCAACTTGGGAATGCATTGTCTCCCCCATACCGAGGCAGTCACAACTTGGAAGGTGGAGGTGGAAACATTTTATTGCAGAAGTGGGGAGGGAACTCTTTGGTTTCTGTCTGTCCCACAGAGTTTGTGTGGTTGTTTGGTGGTTGAGGGTTATTTTTGTTGGGTTTTTTGGGGGGGGGGGGT
>VZRE01000627.1:1910021-2002218 GCA_013396775.1 Cephalopterus ornatus
CCCCCCCCCGGACCCACAAGCAACAACAAAAACAAGTAGTGGGATGCAGACAGCATTCTGTTTTGCTAAATATGGGTCCTGCCCTTATTTAGAGACTCATGATACAATGGTATGCTTCTTTTGTGAATGAAAACCCTTAGCTTAGAAAAGTTTTACTACAATTTTCCTTGAATATTTTTCCAAGACTGTGACCTGTTAATCAAGAATTCTGGTTTTATGTTCAGTTCCTTTAATGAAAAAGGAGGGGAAAAGAAATAACAACCAAAACATACCAAAAAAACCCCCAGGCAAGTCTAACTTTTATTATCTCTGCAGGGTCTCGAACTCCCATAATCATTATTCCAGCAGCCACAACCTCTTTAATAACAATGCTTAATGCAAAGGACCTTCTGCAAGATCTGAAGTAAGTAGCTGAGTAGAACATACTGTATAACAAATTGTTTTCAGATGCTAAGTTATACTAATACCTAATTAGTAATTAAGCAAGAGGGTTCATCTACTCTGTTGAGACAAGCTAGTTTAACAGACCAGAGGATAAAAGAAATTAATTCCTTTTGACTAGCAGGAACAAAGCAAAAACTTATTTTCAGAGTTTTAGCTCATTTGTGACCTCTGGGCCCAATGGGCAGGTTGAGGAGAGAGTCTTGCAGTACCTGCCCAATGTCTGCGGTGGTTCTCTTTTATGTAACATAAATGCACCGATCAGTGAACCCTCACAGTGGAAGAAGGCTTAGGGAACAGGAGCAATGTGCTCTTGGAGCTCAGAAAAGATTTTGGGAACTGACCACAGTTCTCATAATGAAGAAGGTGACTGGAGGGTCTGTATCAGGCTGTATCAGCCAAGCAGCTCAGATGGTTGTGTAAATAAAGAATTTTTTTTTTTCAAGTTCACATATTGTCCTGAAGTATTGATGCAGATTCATTCAGGGAAATACCCGTGAACTGCTAAAATTTGATTATCGCATCACACATCTGATCATTCTAAGATTTAATTCGTTATGGCTGAATGAATCTTTCTGCTTGTCCAACAGATCATGGCATTGAGACTTGCCTATCAGTAAATATCAGTTGATTTTTGTGAAACAGACTGTCATTTTCACTGAGAAATACACTGTTGAGACTGTCCACAGTGGTATGTTCAAAAAATGGAGGGGTTGCCTGTTTATCACCCCCTGCTCTCGTCTTTTATGAGGCTGTAAAACTGCTCTTGTTCAAAAGCAGCCTGTCCTATTGTGGTGCCTTGGCTTCCGCTGGAGTTGCCCTAGGATTTTATAAAACTGTGCTGTGAGGTACGAGGCACCTTCTGATCTAATTGTAGTTCCCAGCTTACTGCCACGTGCCAGGGAAGATCCAGGAAGTACTGGACTACTGAGGTCTGCTCTGAAATATTTAATTGGAGAGAAGGGTGGCTTTTAACATTACAGTTTAATAATGTGCAAGCAGTCACTGGACTGATTGAATTGGGTTGACAGAGATGTTGTTTGTTTATGTGGGTTTTTACATTTAGGAAAAAAATTCACAACAAGCCTTGGATTTTACATCTATGTAATTTGTGACTGCCTGGTATAAGAATACCTAGAAAGGAATAAGGCACCTGTATGTCATGTCTAAGTACATCTGTGCCAGGAGACACAGTTCTCAGCTGTTTTCAGCTCAAGCAGGGCAAAGTTGCAGCTAACTTCTGAAGACCTGTCCCGTGAGGATGCTGATATTCAGAATGCAATGAACATGATCCAGGAAAAAAAGGAAATGAAGTTTGAGGGTTCAAAGGAGGACACTGCTGTAGTTAACCAGTATGAAAGAGAAAGCCAAGAAGCAAGGTATGTTAATGAATCAGAAGGGCAATAGCAGAATTCAGAAGAGCAAAATATTAATTTAGCTGTGACAGTTCTAGTACTCTTCTAGAAAATACACCACCTGGGCTGTGCTTTGTTGCATTCAGATTTATTGAAGTACTTTGTTTAGGAAGGGCTTCAGGGTTTGTTTTACTGTTCAGGTATGCAGAGTGTAGAACTACTCTTGATGTAGAGAGTGATTGATAGATATATGATGGTTTTCCAAGGCAAAAAGACTTAAGTAATTTCTGCCTCTTAAGTCACCACTTTATTTAACTCCTTCCCCACATACGGCTAAATTTAACGGAAGAGTAGAGATTTCAAGGACTCCTGTCATTGCCACAAGGCATAAAGAAATATAATCCAGATAGAAAAGGCACACCTTAGTTATTACTCCCTCCCTTACCCTTGCTGAGGAAGATGAAGGTAGATTTGCATTTCTTGTATTTGTAGAGGTAGTCAGCCTTCTTGTAGTTGTCATCAGAGGAGATCAGGGATACAGCGGAAGGAGAAGAGATTTTTGCAGCTGGAAGGAAAGAGCCATTGCAGGGGAGGCTGAAGAAAAGTAGGAGAAGCATGGGAGAATGATGCCCCCAGGATGGTTAGGGTGTGGAAGCTATTTATAGGATGGGCTTTTCTTCCATGTCTGATCCCTGAGGCAACAGACTTCTGTGAGGTGTGTGATCATAAAGAATGAGTATTTGGGTTTCATAAATAAAGCAGCTTCTGTAATTCCATCCATTTAAATGTCTCTTAAAACAAAACAAGGAAAAAGAATTACCTGGAATTTATAGTTAGAGACCAAACCACTTAAAATCAAAACTTAGTCATAGCTGGGAATCTCTGTGTTTTAGGATAGTTTTTGTCTACAGTGACAGGTTTTATTTTTAAAAGTAACTGGACTGCAATGCATTGTCACTTTGGAGATGAGAAAAACTAACTGCGGTGTCATTGACAGATATTTTAGGTTGGTGGTTATAAAATAAACAGAGTCCTCATCCAGTACTATGGTAGGTCTTAAATTCAGTTGTTAGGAACTGAAAGAAACCTATTAATTATACCAATGTTTTTATGAAGCCTTTTCATAGCTCTGTAGTTTTTTCCATGCCAGATTTGGCTGACATTTGTATGCTTAGCATCTTCAGTTTGTTACTAATGTTACGCTCTTCTAAGGCAGAGAATATGGAAAGCAGGAAAATTATCATGTGTAGAATGAAATGTGTGTAATGACAAACCCAAAGCTTGGTACTGGTTTAAGATTTTATTTTTTTTAAAGATATTTAATTTTTCTGTTCAATATATTTGTTGCAACTTAGATCTTTAAGGAGGATATTTCTGTTTATAATTGTAATGTATACAAGTCACGTGCTGTGTAATATGCAAATATTTTTGATAACTTTTTTTGAAAGGTTATTTTTCTAAGGAGCCAATTACAACATAAAATGAAAAGTTTGTAAAATAGTAAAAAGATATAATTTAACTTAGAATCAGCAATGCAGTAAGTTCTAATATACTGTGAAGCTTCTTAAAAATATTTTATATAATATGCTTTATTCTTATTCACTAGCTAAATGCAACACTGGATATCACAATTATTGTGTAAAATCTGGCTTTCCAGAGTAAGTATTTGAGAATATCTCAAGTCAGGCTTTTCAGAGGCAAGGCTTCGGCTTTACATGGAACAAAGGCGAAGCAGGAGTGACATCAGGGAGATGTGAGTGATGAGATGCTGATTATGTATTTTTATTATGGTGATGCTCTTACTTGTGATGCCTTTCACCATATGTGGCCAGGCAACTCATGGAGCTTTATCCAGCTTTGATATTGAGCAGAGTATCTGGATAGATTCAGGGATGATGTATTACAAAAAATGAGCTTTGTTCTCTTGCAAAAATAGGTGTATAAAGCTTTTGATACTGTAACATAACAGCAGTACTCAGAGGGCTGTAAAAATAAGTCTCCAGTTCTGAGCGCAACCGAATGGGTATTAGGATGATCTCGGTTACTGTGGAACACTGGAGTTGCCTTATTCTCTGTCCATGCAATTTTCACTGTGCCTGAGTTGGGGGCCGGAAAGTGCTGATGTGACCTCAGTGAAAGTGTTTAGAAGTTAATGTTGGCAATGGATGTGAGTTTAGAGCCGAGGCATGAGCAGCTCAGGCACTTCCGGGGATTATATCTTGCCAGTTACCTCCCGTAATTTGATCTTCTTCAGTCACTGGCCTGTTACCTTAGGAAAGGGACCTGCTGTCTTTGGAAAGTGAAAGTGCACCATTTTTTATGTGGATAATGATTTTGGCAATTGGCAGCAAGAGACTGGAGTGCAATTAATTTCCTAATAGGGGTATAAAAGTGCATTCTGAGTAGAAAGGGAATCTTTTTCTTTTTTTTTTTTTTTTTGTTTTTTTTAACTAAGGAATAGTAATCCAGAGAAGCCACAAGACACTGTCCTGCACAGTCAGGTTCCAGAATACATTTCTAGTGTATTGAATAATTAAAAATGTGTCAAGTACAAATGTGGAGTTAAGCAATTAGCTATAGTACCATAAAATAATAATATAAATAATTTCTAAGGGAAGACTTTTATTTGGGTATTTAATACTCACACTTTCTTAAGCTTGTGTTTTATGTCCAGGTAGTGATGGCATAGGCCATGATTAAGTTTATAATCCTACAGTAATTTCTATTGATTCTTGGTTCTTAAGCACATGACTTTTTACTTATTGAATCGATGGTTCCCAGAAATGCAAGCAGATACTTCATAAAGTTTCTGAGAGCTGTCCTGTATTCCTGTTCTCTGTGTGTTTACATATATGTAAGCTCTTGCTTCAATGCTTTCTTTATGACAGTCATCATCTCTACTGTTCCGTGTGAATCAGCTCATTGACAGTTTTTCCTTCAGGAAATTCGGATAACAAGATACTTTGTGTTGTGTCCTAGAGAAGTGCATTCAAAACCATTCAGTGTTTTACAGGAAATAAAACTGTAGCAGTTGTCTAGCAGGTAAATAACTGAGGCACAACCAAATGGTACCTTAATGGCTGTAACACAATTTCTAGCTGAAATAGAGAGAAACTGCCAATAAACTAATGTTGAAACTAACTCTTAAACACAGAAACATTTAAAGCTAGAAGTAGAATTGAGAATGCCTGTTTCAGCCAAATTTGAGAGGTCTCAGATATAGTGGTATAATTGTTAGACTCTAGAAAAGCAATACTGTTTGTCTTATTTGGCAGGGGTGCCTCGCTTTCCTGTTCCCATTTAAAATGTTCTTGCTTCCTCGTATTTACAAATTAAATTTAAAATGTGACCTTTTAGGTCCCTGTTCATATGAATATTTGATTATCACTGTAATGTAAGTAGGGCTGTTTGTTTTTTATTTACATATTCTGTAAGAGTTTGTTCTTTTTTAGTGCTTGTGACACAGAATAACAAAATTCTTCTCAATATGTCCACCATTTTAGGTGATCCTGGCTTTTCCTATAAACCCTGCCACTTGGATAAAAGGTGTTTGAGGGGTTGCTTTTCTAATTTTTTAAAATTATTTAAAAAAATCCACAACGTTTTATTTTCATTCTTTTCAGTGCAGATTCCTTTAGTTCTAATGGGTGATAAGCGACTCATTGGTGGGGTTTTTTTAAAGCTGAATAAATGATACTGATATAAAATATCAGTACTGGCAAAGCAAAGCCTGCGACATGTTGGCAGGACAGGCCAGTAGGTATGCTCATGATTATAGGTTCACCTTGCTTTTGAGTTTTTAAATTAGCCAATTGAGTAGAAATACTTCAATTTTGGTGTCACATTTGGGAGCTTTTTCCAAAGCAGAGCTGTATTGAATGCTTTTGTGTAGTATGCAACTGTACATGTCAGTCAAGTGTGATAGACAAAAGTATATGTAAATAACAACTGTTTTCAAATTACTTCAATTTTTGGGGAAATTATTATCTTAACTTCTTTGAAGTAATATTCTAGGTGGTCTAAATGTACTTTTTCCCAGTGTCCTGTATAGC
The DNA here is from genome assembly GCA_013396775.1 of Cephalopterus ornatus. Lineage (NCBI taxonomy): Eukaryota > Metazoa > Chordata > Aves > Passeriformes > Cotingidae > Cephalopterus > Cephalopterus ornatus. The sequence continues at coordinate 1,915,870 of VZRE01000627.1, forward strand.
TTTTTTGTTTCTATTTCCATTGCAATGATGGTGTCACACATGTACTGGACAGAAAAGCATAATTTAATTTACAGCACATCGTTTAACACCGGTAATGCTTTTTCTGCAGTCGCAATACTAGGCAGCTTTAGTGCACCATTGACATCATTTGGGCTTTTTTTTACCTTCCTCGTGCAGTTGTATCAGTTGCAGGCATTTGGACGCACACTTTGGAAAATTGCTTGTGACTTTGTTTGTGAAACACTGTTAAATCACAAAGAGCGTAAGGGGGCTTCGTCTGTTCATTTAGATTAGAAAAGTAAAACAGTTTTGCCTTAAGGTTTATTGGCAGTTTTCACCTGCTGCCTTAACACTTGTTTGTTCGGTTGCGGTTTTCTCCCCAAAATGCTGTCTTCTCATTGGATATGTGGTGAAAACTAATGTTTTCAAGTTGACTGAAGAATGAACTTTTCTTCATGTTTAATTTTGCATTCTTTTTCCTGTTTCTCCAGCTATAGGAAGTGCAGTCTGCCTGTTAAAGCACATTCAAATTGGGTTTTAGTATTCAAACAGACACACATTGAAGAGAACAAATAGAAATGGTGCAAACAACCAAAAAATTTAATAAACTTCTCAAAAGCACCATGTGTGCTGTAGTGAAGAGAAATATTACCAGTTAGGTACTGTGCTTTTTAAAATGTACTGGTGATAACTAAGGCAGTTAAGTGAAACACTGTTTTAATTTTATCAGGAGCTTTGGGAATACAGTTACAGCGTAAGAGCATTACAGTGCAGCAAGGAGGTTCTGAGTGCAGAGTTAGGAGAAAGTGGGTCTGAACTCCACTCCTCTGCCGGCCTGGTGGGTGACACTGGTCACATCAGCTTCCCTTTCTGTGACATAGTTTTGGTTCTATAAAATACATGACTCTGTCATTTTTCTTTTGACAAAATCCACTGAGATTTATATGTAAAAAGGCTTACACTGCTCTCATGTTTATGTTGCCAATTTTGAGACCTGTTCTGTGTATTTTATTATCACCGTAAAGAAGAGGGCCTTGAATTGGGATTGCATTTGTTTTTTAAGGTGAGAGGGCTGAAAGATTAAAGATCTGTAATTAATTGGAGGGGGGGTGTCATGTCTTAAGCAATTATTTTTGTCATACAGAGATTATGTATGACATGGGGGATCACATCTATATTTTCTGAGCACTTACTCTATCAGAGAAGTGATTTAGAAAACAAAAAACCAATTATAGTATCATACATCAGATGAATAATTGATAACATAAAATCGCCATCCTCAAAAAAAAACTTACTCAAAAAAAACTTTTTTACCAAAAATCCCAGCTTTCTTGAGAAAACGTAATTCTGAAGTCTCCAAGAGCTCTCAAAATTTTTTCCAGGAAGCAACTGTTTTAGTGCCCAGGGTTAGCCTTGGTCACTAAAAAGAATGAGTTATAGTCACTTAGCAGGTTGTGATCTGGGTCCTCATCTCCAAGTGTATTGGGTAAGCTCGACAAGGAGCGCCATGAATGTATAAGAACAGGTCTGGCTATATTTTTGAGGGGTATTTTGTATTTTTCGTATGACTGTTTTTATCACAAGGGCTTATGAAATAGTATTCTTACATTTTTTTGCTGTTTTGAACGAGTAGCAACGGAGAGTTAACGCAGTGAACATGAGATGGCTCCAGTGACTGCCGTCAATAATGCCAAGTTCCCATCAAGTTGTTACTTTTTCTGCTGATTCTATCAAGTAAATTGCCCTTGTCTACTGAGTGTTTTGTGATTCCCCGAGGTTTGTACCATCAGATGAAAAGAAGAAACAAGGCTGTCAACGAGAGAATGAAACTCTAATACAGAGAAGGAAGGACCAGATGCAGCCGGGGGGAACTACAGTCAGTGTTACTGTACCTTATCGAGTAGTAGATCAACCTCTGAAACTTATGCCACAAGACTGGTAAATACATTTCTCCTTTTGCAAAATTTCTTAACCAGGACAATGCAGAATATGGAGGGGGCCGATAAAATACTGTGAAATTCACTAAAAAGCGAAGATACAGATATAAGAACAGATTTGATTAAGTGCATGGGAGAAAATCGTATGAAACTGAATTCAGCTAAAAGGTCTTAAAAACTTGCAACACGCTACATTTTAACAGTGTAAGCAGCACAGCTGGTTTTATTAGGTTTGCCTGAAATGTTCCAGAAATTCAAATAGAAATGTTCATATTATTTTTCTGGTTTGTGATACTGTAATGTGCAAGTCACTGAACCATGATCTGGGAGAAAAACCCTTCCTTCTTACCTGCTTTCTGAAGGAAAGTCTATTGGGAAGATATGTTTGCAGGCCTTCAACATCTGACATTCCAACTTTTTTAATAGTTAAAGAAGGAAAATACATCAGGCAGTAAAGACTGAACAGTGATTCCTGTTTTGGCTAGAATTTATTGAATTGAATTCAATGATGGAAGTTTACTTTTGAAAGGAGAGCCGTAGCTGGGGAAAGGAAATCAGAAATAGCTTTTAATTTTATTAAAAAGCTGGAAACGGATTATTTGGTCTGTAGCACATTTCTCAGTGCTGTGAAGAATAGCTCTCTGTGAGGAGGAAAATTCTGGAGAAGCATATTTTTATTGTTTTATATCTTTTTGTTATTTAATGAAGTGCATTATGCAGCATTTTTATTTCTTCCTCACAAGGGTGGAGATTTTAGATGTGGATGGTGACATATTTGGTGGTTTTGTAACTTCCACATTAGATTTTAATGGAGAAGAATACTTTGAAAAGGTCCTGTTCCTAAATTAATTGTTCTCTGTCATTAGAGCTTGAATTAATCAGAAATCCATGGGTTTGAAATTCTGAATATCAAATAGCACTTAAAATGTTTAATGAGCAAACCTTTAAGAACCATCTCAACTAGATCTTAAGTGCTTCTGACCCAAGATATGAAGTGGTGTGGAGGGTTTTTATATTGGTTTTATCTACGGGAGTAATATCAAAACTCCACCTTGATTATTCTTTTCCATTTGGCATTTGGTGGACTTCATAATGAATTAATTTGGGATTAGATTAGAGAGGTAGTTACTTGTTGTGGGAGATAGGAACCGTGGCTGGATGATGTAAATGTTTACCAGAAAGACAGACCATATTTGGGAAGTCATTTGTTCTCAAAGGTGTGGGCAGTTTAAATTTTAATAATGTAAAAGCTTCATATTAATCACAAATTTATTTTCTTAGACCACAGGTAATGGTTATGTACTGTTACAATAGATGATGCACTTTGCAGAAATTTTAACTGGAAGTGGGCAGTATTCAGAATAAAGGCTTTTAAATCAACACACCTCAGTTTACAGTGCTGTTCACAGAAGGTTGTCTCTAAAAATGTTGGAGCACTTTTTAAAAGCAAAGTAATAATGACCACAAATAAACACTGTTTGACTTCTTAAAATTGTAACATGAGAAACTGAGCTCCAGAGTTGAACAGAGCTGAAAGTCCAGAAAAACCACATGAATTTTGTTTTGTTTTTGCTTTAACAAAGGGAGAGCGATTGTTGTGCTGGAGGTGTGGTTGCTAAATGTGCTGTACTGCTGTTTCTAAAATAAGAAGCCATGCTAAGGCACATTGCCTGTGTAGGAAAGCATGTCATTGAAATGTTGGAGGCCATCAGCATGTCCATCCCTTTCTGTGTTCGCAGGGATCGCGTGGTGGCCGTGTTTGTACAGGGTCCTGCTTGGCAGTTCAAAGGCTGGCCTTGGCTCCTGCCTGATGGATCTCCTGTCGATATCTTTGCAAAAAGTAAGGGATTTATATTGGGTTTAGATGTCTTGGGGATTTTTTATTCTGCTTGGGGTTTCTTGAGGTCAAAGTTTCTTACGCTTATGGCAAAGTACTGCCCAGGTGCTGTTGGATGGGGCTGGTTGAGCAGACAGTGGCTTTGGTCTGCTCACAGACAGTGAATATTAATGTGCCCTCTGCAGTTCTTTCGTTCTGACCTGTGGAAGCTCACAGAAATCTTTTCAGAGCTGTCATATTCAAGAGTCAGGAATAGCTAGTGTACAAACTTACTTTCCAAGCTTCTAAAATAAAAGGTGAACAGACAACGCATATTCTAACAATCAGTAGGTAACAGGTTTGCAGGCTGTCTTCACACTGCATTGCCACTTTGGACAGAGGATTAACCACCTAATATTCCACTAAGAAGGCCTTAAAAATATAATCTGATAAAACCTTTAAAGTTTTAAAAAGCTCAAGTTTAAAGTTTAAAGTGAGCTGGATGTTACCACTGTATAGATCTGAACAGTTTTTTTGAGTTCTCACAGCTGTACGTGGTGTGCTTTGAGGCATACTGCACTTCCCTGCGCAGTTCACTCCTCTGACAGTGAGGTGGACGATAATATCTAAGGAAACTGCCAGTTTCTCTTCTCTTCTCTGTTGCTTCAGTGTGGAACTGCCTTAGAAAACAGACCTTTGGATAGTGTCCAGTGGTTTCTGAGCCACAGATTTTGAAAAAAAAAACCCCAAAACAACAAACCAACGTGCACACACAAAAAAAACAAACCCAACAAACCGAAACCCACCTTAATTCAGGCTGTCATCTTTCTGTCAGTGTGATGAGGAAACAAGTTCTATCAGGTTTTATGTGTGCACCTATTTGGTATGTGAAGCAGAGTCTGGAAAGAGATTGTTTGCTAAGCAACACAGGAGAAACCCAACAGTTGGGAGGAAGGCTAAGGATGGGTCTGTGAACAAGAAAATAGAGTAAGTCACTTAAGGGGGGAATGAGACTGAGAAAGAAGAGTGAAAGAGCCTGAAAGTCAGTGTAAAAGTAAAAGTACACCACAGCAGAGAACTTTACAAAAGAGACTTAATAAAAGAAGAAAATAACACTTCAAAGTAAAGATATGGAGAAAACGGGAATTGTGAAAAGCAAAAGCAAGAGAAATGCAGTGAGATATTTAAGGTCTAGCTAGCAGCCACATGCTGCTTCCTATTAATTCTAACATTTTGTGTATATAAATGTATAGAGGGCCATAGGAATTTTTCTGACACGCACTGACGTCTCTCGTCTTTGCTGTGCCAGAAGTTCGCAGTCACAGCCTGCACAAGTCACTCTGAAGGTGTACAAATTCTTACAATTTTCAAATGAAAGTATATCTGGTCCTATTCAACGCATACATTGAAATGTTAATTTTAGAAATGCATTACGTTGCTTCAAAGCAAGGTATTTTTAAAATATTTTCCTGATAAAGACCATCTCTGACTTCTCCTAATGACTCAACCGCTCAGATGAAAACAGGTAAATGAAGGGAGCACAGACAATGTCAGTCCAGTTGTATGTGTTTCATTTTTCCTGAAGGTATTGCTTTGCTGTTTTTATAGTGTTTAATAGTCTTCATAAATATGCTTTCTAGGATTTGCAACCATTCATTGTTTGCATTTCTTCTTCAGTGTCTCTGGGTTTCTACTGATTAACAAATACTCAAAGCTTATCACTGGCATATTAGAAAACAAGCAGGCAGCTTACAATAAAGAATTCCTCAATAAAATTTGTATTGGGTCAGAGCCTGTCAAACTGGTTTTATTTGTTCAATTGCTATGTCACATAGCATTTCATTAATTGAATCTCTAAAATTTTTCTCCTTAGTTTTTTTTACAGGTAGTCTGAGTATTTAATTTTATAACTGCAAGTAAATGTTTGAGATGAAATTTTGACTGATGTCACTTTAATGAACAAATAGTTAATTTTGAATACCATTTCAAAGGTCTTACTCCAGGAGCACATCAGTGTGCTTTAACAGTGATTTGTTTCAGATTCAGAAGTGGATTGTCTTTGTTCAATAACATTTAACCTTAATGCAGAGGCTCTGTCAGGTGTTGATTAAGTTTTCTGTAAATGCATGGCCGGAGTATATTTTGGTTTGTCTCCTCTGGAGTTATTTGAATACATGCAACATTGTGTAGCAGAGATAATGGGTATGTATTCTTGGTTTTCATTCACAAAGCTTGGAAATGTATCTGGCAGAGGTACAAGTGAGATGATAATTTCTTTAGTTTGTCAGCTGAAAAAAAAAAAGCCAATTTCACAAACCAATCTTCTAGGAAGTTCCTAGAGAGATCCGGAAAGAACAACTGATTTTTTAAATTATATTTATCTATTTTAGCCATTTAGCTGAAACTGTAGGTGGATTCTGTGGAGGACAAAATTAAGAGTGTGGTATTAGAAAACGATACAACCACGGCATTAAAAATAACTAGTTTCCACAAGCCTGGTCAAATGCTTCTGTTTTACTTTTCCGATACTACTCAAATCATCAAATTGGTTACCAGACAGGAACTGTACAAGACTTAGGTACTTTTCTTTTAATGCTAACTGTGTAAATGCTTGGGCTTTACACAATTCATATATGACAATACTTCCCAAGAGAAAAATAACAGTTAATATTTTACCATTTTTAACTGAGTACCAGATCAGGGAAAATTGGCAGTTACTAAATTTCTCAGAATGGTTCATGTAGCCTTTGGGGAGTTACACTGGCATTCTGCTATCAGTCTTCTACTCAGACTTTCAGGAAGTAGCCAGACTTCCTTCTCAGTGATCTCACAAAAGCCTTTTTAAATTATTTTTAATTCTTTGACAGTTGGAAGATTTTTCAGAAGTAACATCTTTGTTTCTCAAAGAGAAGGCACTTGAATTGGCAAAGGTTTTCTGCTTTTCTCCTGGAATCTGTGCATCTAAAAATAGGGGCTGCCCTTTCACTTAAACCTGTAATAGCATGAGAGCCACCGACCACTATATTTAGCTCAGTGCCATGTAGGAACTAGTTGACTTCCTGGGATTATGGGCTCATTAATTTTGCTCTCAGGCTTCATTCTGAAAAAAAGAGTGATTTGGTGGGAATTTTCTTCGACTGATAACAAACCACTGTAAAGTCTTCATGTTTGTACACTAAATGCTTTCCTTTTTCCTGTAGTTAAAGCTTTTCATCTCAAATATGATGAAGTACGTCTGGATCCAAATGTACAGAAGTGGGATGTAACAGTGTTAGAACTAAGCTACCACAAAAGGCACTTGGACAGGCCAGTATTTCTACGCTTCTGGGAAACTTTGGACAGGTATGTTTGCTGGTGAAAAGCCTTGATGCTCATGCTTTTATGATGTTTGGAGAGACTTTGAAGTTCTGGCATCAGGGGAAATGTATACCACTTAGACATCTGAACAGTGTTTTACCTTGAAGATATTGCTTGTCTTGATTTTCCCTGATGAACATAATAGAACATAATGGTATATGTTTACAGACTGTAAATAACAATCCCCAGAGTGTAATAAGCCTGTATTTAAAGGAAGGGCAGCTACCATTAATCATCGATTAGTGCCATGATTCCCCACCTGCCTTCAGGCAGAAGGCAAGGAATGAAGGACAGTCTAGGTGCTCTAGACTCTTCCTTTGTTTCCCCAGCTTTCCCCACAGACTGCAGCTCTGAGCTTTACAAGCTCTCCTCCTCTCTCTCCATCTCACCAGGTGACAGTCTAGAAAAGGTAACAAACTACCTTAAGATGTAGAGCCACAAAGCATTATCTTACGCTGATGCCTCCAAGTCCACAGCACTGGATAGGAGAACAACTCAAAAAAACCCACAGCATATAATAAATTCTGGGCTGCTTATTCTTCTGTATGTTAGGGGCCTTCTGAGTATTTAGCCCTGCCTTTTGTGAGAAGTGAGGGGTGGGGGAACTGCAGCAGCTCTGTGAAGAGCTGCTCTGCTTCTGACTCTGCTTCTCTGTGGCTCAGAGCCCTCCTGAATTCACTGCAATACCTTTTTCACGCTGTAGAGAAGAAACTTTATTATTGTGAAGCAGTTGAAGCAATATCAAGGAAGGGGAGAAGCCCATGCATTTCATGAATGTTTAATCTTTTCATGTTAAGTGCACAGCAAACTGCATGAATGATGGAGTGAAAAAGAAAAATCCTGTGGGAATTGTCAGAATAATTCCAATCATCAAACTTTCTATGGCTTCCTATTTAAAGGTCTCAGATAAACAATATATGTGAACTCCCAGAATGAACTAGTTATCTTTAACAACAGTCTTTCAATGTCAGAAGTCGTGTGATGCCGTGGAAGACGTGAATTTTCTTCAAGGCAAGGTTTTAGCTGGCGTTCATTTAGTGGGAAAAATACTGTGCATAATACAGAGCTATATGGTGCATAAGACATTGCATCTCTTTGGCAACTTTCTAATTCTGTAAGAATTCTGTTTTAACTGTCTATGCATTTTTTATTCCTGAGAGTAAAACTCCTGTAAATGCCACAAGAGTAGTAATATTGTGTTCTGATAATTTTTTTCAGGTATATGGTAAAGCACAAATCTCACTTGAGGTTCTGAATCCTTCAGCTGCCATTTGTTTCCTGAAGTATGGATTGAGAAAAATGGAAGGGGCTCCAGTTTGGAGACCAGAGCTCGCACTATAGGATATGTCAAGAACTTTACAAATGAGGAAGGGTCACAGTTTAAACTTTTTATAAAATCTTGTTTGGATGATTCATGCTATGGCAGGTTGATACCTGTTGTTATTCAGAAGCAAAGGGGTTTTGCTTAAAACTATTTTTTTAATGTTGTTAGCCTTCTAGTCTGCAATCCAAATTGTATATTTTGATAGCAGCAGTTTCTTCTCTGTTTTGTTAAATTAGCCACATTTTTAAATATAATGTGTTTTGTTCCTTATTAGAGAATAGGTTGTTCTCCACTGCAGGTTACAAACGTGTGTGTGTGTGCGCGTGTGCGCACGGGTGTGTGTAAATATATGTGTGTGTGTGTCTATATATATAATGTACAAAAAAAAAACTTATAGGCACACTGACACACACATAGGTGTTACCAGGCTTTCTAAACCACTTAGCTTCTGAGCTTAGTTTTGGTTTTATTTGCTTATCGTTTCACTTACTGAAAATATTTTGTTGTGAATGAATGCTACATTTTAGTCAGTAGGACTTGCAAACTGAGCAAAGTGAAAGTTGTTTTGGATAAATCAAAATGTCAACCTGTATATGTATATTCTGTCAGTCTTTGTTGAAAAAGGGAAGACGAAAAATCTAGAAACACTTTTTTTTTGGATTTGTAATGTCCCAGTTTACTAAATCTTTAAACTTTATTATAGGAGTACCTTCAAGTCATGTTAACTTTAAATTACCATTCTCCACACACATCTCTTTATTTAAACTGAAAGTATGCATGTGTACATTCCCATCCAGCAAATACCTTTCCATATGAGTCTAAATGTTACCTAGATTAAATAATGAATAGAGGAGGAGAGAGTTTGGATTTTTTTCCCCGAAAAAGCCACCACAAGGAATGAATAATTTTAACTTCTTTACATTTATACCTCTAATACCACCTCTTATACTATTTTCTTGTGACAAAAGTAGCCCAGACTGTCTACAGGAGTTGTAATTTTCTGAGCTGAGTGGCTAATGCGGCCTCCTAACAGTCCTGCATTGGAATGGAAAATGAGCCTTCTCCAATTACCAAAGAACAGATTTGCTTCATCTGCAGTGTGAGGCCAGAAGACCCTGGTTTTGGTACCAATTTACAGCATCTCTGTATCTATTAATAACATTAAGTTGATGTTGCATACCAGTGAATGTAGAGAATGATCAAATACTGTAACACCTGCATGATTTTTTTTCTGGGATAGAAAATACATGTTTATATTCCTGTTCTTGAAATTCCAAACCATGTTTTTTTAATATACTTTACATTTAAGGTTTGACAAAAATAAAATGTTCTACCTATTCTGTTTTAGTTTTGCTTTTCTTTGACATTACTTTCATTTTTAATAAAACCCAAAGGCACATCTCCTTAAGAGGTTTTTAAAACTATGCCTTAAATTTATGAGGTCTGTGAGGTCTGACTTTTGATTGTATGTTTGCATCCCTGCTATATTGATGGTGTGCTTTATTTTAAATGGTCTTGATGGAAATGTGAAAACCCAAAACTGCCAAACAACAACCCCAGTGACTCCCAAGATCAGAAGCAGCTGACACTGGATTTTTTTAATGGATTCTGCGTAGTGACTGAGGGGGCACCGAGAAGATTTGTGTAGGCAGTTACTGTATTTTCCCTATACTTAAGCTTATAAATGTGCCAGTGTCATGCTGGAGTGGACTAAAACATTGAGTCCTTGGGTTTAACCTGTACTATCACTAGCAAAGCTGTAACGGCCACCAACACAGCAGTTGCTGCTGTTAGAAGGTGGTTCAGTTTAGGGTTCATTACTGCATTTAATAGTGGGATATCATGTCTGCAGTTTTTAACTTTAAAGTTTCCAATTAGAAATGTAATTTTTTTCAAACTTAAATCAGTGCATCATGGCCTGTGCAGTTTTAAAGAGACTTCTGCAGTGGGCAGCAAACTTGAAAAGCAAATTCTGAAGAAATGTGTGCTTCACGTGCACTGTGACATACAGACCCACAGGGTGGGCTGCAAGGTTCAGTTCTCTTTGTCCTGTACTTCATTCCTGTTTTCAATGCATGTGTAATCCCAGATCCAGTATTGTATACAGGAGATGGCTTGATTTAGATGTAAATTTATGTATATATTGGGAGTAATGCCTCCGAAACTAGCGAAGTTACGTGGGTGTGAAACTGCCAGAAGAGCAACATCCATGAAATCCTTGTATGAACTGTGCTGGTTTTTATGGGTTGGGCAGAGACCTTTAACATCTTAGAATTTTGTACTTGCAAGCAGTTTGCAACACAAGTTATAAAATATGTATTTGTGAAGGAGTCGGGCACCTGATCATGTATATTTTTGCCAGTCATAAAAGTACTGATGTTTATAAAATGAGCCATTTTGCAATCAGATTCCTGCTGACATTATTGGAAGTTTAATTAGGCTGTCAGAATAGCACTCCTGCTGCCTTCATAAATAACTGCACATAGATTATGAAACTACTTGGACTTAAAAATTTAGCCTTACAGCAGCGTTTTGCAACACAGCTGGAATTTTAGACACTTATGTTATGCTTAATTTATCTACAAGTTAATGTAGAGTAATAAAGAAAACGGGTACTAAGAGCTGGGGAAGCTGGAGGATCAGACATCTGTTTTAGTGAGCTGCATTCTTATTGCTGAGCAAATTGGATGCACTACTTAGAGGTGTATAAAGAGTGTAAATTGTACTCAATTAAAATGTATAACTATAACTGCACTGACTGTAGTTTATTGAACAGTAGGATGATACTAGCTTGGGAATTGGGTATCAAATTGGCTGTTTCTATTAAACATCACAAGTGTCACAATAAGTGTAAGATGAATGAGATGAAACAAGATAAAACAAGTTGAAAACCTGGCTTGAAGTCTGCTGTTGGGCTCCCATACTGTCAGCAGGTGATTATTTCTTTTAGTAACAAGGTTAGTGGGGCCAGCAGATGTACCTGAAGTAATGATTTTATATTAGAAGCTAAAATACCTGTGATTTATACTATCTGAGCTTTTGAATGTTAGCCTTGAACAAAGCAGACAAAAGGGGAATTTTTTATAAGGTGAAGTAGGGCAACTGCAGGGACTTGCATACCTGAAGAATTGCAGATCAGCATCCTCAGCTGAGGAGGCTCAGTTATTTAGCTGTTACCTGGAAACTTTTGTAGAAAGATGGTTTCACAAATAGGTGCTAAAGTCAGTGCTTGAGCTAGACAATTTATGGAACTGTTCTGCAATGCTGTAAACCTCTTTATTTCTGACTATGGAAGAAAACCTAGATAGCAAATTGTGTACTAAGTTGCCCTGGATCATAAGTTAAACTATTACGTTATATTTGACAGATCAGCCTTTATTAGAACAGCAAATTTGGTTTTGGCTTTCATTTGCTATGCAGTTGGCAAAATATTGCCATTCTCTGCAGGGACATGCAAAAGTAAGTTTTATTAGTACAGCTTTTATTCTTTTGCCGGTGAAATATGCACTTAGTTGCTAATTCTTGCGAACACTATACAAAAAAAAAAGGAAAGCTGATCAAAATTAATGGCTTAGTGGTTTTAAAATTTAATGTCATGAATGCATTTTAATTCAAAGGCCATAACTAATGCCAAGTACTTTATTAGAGCAATGTGTTCATGAAAAATTAAAATCCCTGCCTGAAGAAGCTGCCGGCCAAGTAGGTTACAGTTCAGCTAATCTGTGGAAAAATGTGCCACAAGCTGGAATCCCCGAATGTCGCAGTCGGAGTTGCTCATTTGTAACTGAACTGATTTTGTGAAGATAGGTGGTAGTTCTGCTTTCCCTTTCTGAACAGTTCCATACTTCAGTCACAAAGCTGTCCACTTTTCCATCTTTGGTTGGGTTTTACCCGGAGACTGTTCACACGATATGGGGATTCTGAGGCAGTGACAGAAAACAGATCATGAGTATGACGTTGTTTCAGTAGAGTTCAGGCACTTAGTAAGAATAAAAATGGTTTCTTATAGAACTGTAATCCAGGGGGTAACATTGGATGATTCTTGTGGGTCCCTTCCAACTCAGAATATTCAGTGATTGTTTAGCTTTCATTGACTCTGCTGTAGATCATCATTCTCAGTGGTGAGGGTATCACAGAGGGCAGGTTTGAGAACAATGAGATTTAATCCAGCAAAATCCAGTGGTGGATAGTACGTTGTGGCAGGCCCTGCATCCAGACTGATTTACTGTGATAATTTTTCTTTAAACAAAAATTTTGTAATTTTTTAATAAGAATGGAAATGCAGAGAACAATCTCAAATGTTTTAAACTTTATTGCAGAGACGAGTTCACATGTAAAATGAAAGATATAAGGTGGTACGTAAAATCTGTAAGAAATATCCTGGTTTATGGTTTTTATTTGCATCTGTAAATGCCTTTGGTATATTTCAAATTCAGAAAAACTGTTTACTTGCTTCACGAGGTTCCTGCATGCATCAATGAAAACTGTCAGAGGTAAATCTTTCACTTGCTTGAAAGTTTGTAGGTTATGAGTTTGTAGATTATATACGACCCACATTTTAAAGTTCAGATGACATCTCAGAAGAACCTAAGGGGGACAGACACTACTGAATGAAGGAGAAAACAAATGCAGGGAATGAAGTTATTTAGCAGTTCTTAGGAGAAGTCTCACTGCTGAGGGTCTGTGAATAACACTGGTGTCAGAGTAGAAGCTTGAAATTTTTCAGACTGTCATGTCTTTGTACCACACTCTATATGCTGGGGGTTTTCAGCCACTCTTTGACCTGACTTGGTTTAAATTCACTTGTTGCATCTTGTGTGAAACTTAGGCTGCAAGTTCCACTGGAGAGAGGACATCTTTTTTTTTCTGTAATAAAATGTGTATGTCAAAAAGCCCTTGTTTTATGCACAGTGGAAGCAATTAGTCTGGTTGCTGAAAAGTTACTAAAAAGGGAATAATGGGATTAAAGATGAAGAAAAACCCCACCAAAAAACCCTCAACAACCCCAAATAAACAACAACAAAATCAAAACAAACAAAAAATCCCCAACAAACCCAAACAACATGGAAAAGCTTACTAAAGTAAAATTACTAAACTAAGTACATTTACAACTACTTGTTGTGAAGTCTGTATAGAACAAATTTATTCTGTGTTCAGTGGGATTAACACCATAAATGGTGTTCCCAGTAATCTTGTTTTACCTTTATCAGATTGAGTGATCCACAAACTCACTCAGTGTAAAATCCCTTTTGAATGGGATTGATTTTCACTTCTAGTCCTGTTTTTTCTGGCTTTGGTCAGTACCTGTTGGTCTGTTCATCTAGCCTTGTCTTTCTCCCAGATATCAAGGTAGCTGGATGATCATGTAAGTACAAAAATACAGTTAATTTTGTATTTATATGCATATACATTCAAATTACTGTTCCACTGAGAAACGTGCATCCATCATGAGGCACACTGTCATTTTGTACATCATTACTTTTGTAACGCATGAAAATTAAAGTGTGGGGTTCTCCATATGTTGAAAATCTTTTCAGAACCCATTTGACACTTGGCCATACAACATGAAACAATAATCAATACAGTAACTAAGTTACATGAGAAATTATGGGTAAGGAGAACTCTGCATTTAGCAATTTGCCTCTCAGGAGGCTTATTTTTACTCTGGTGCAGACTGAGGGCAGATATGTTCTCTAGCCATTCCCAAAAACAATAAATAGCCTTTGAGAACTTCAGGAGAATAAAATCTGCCCAAAATCTTGGAAATGCATGGAATATCTGAGGGATTTACCCATTTAGTATTAGATGCTCCTGAAATGTCACACAAGGTATCCTTGAAGCATTCTCATCTGTTGTACTCTGCAAGTCAAATTGGAGATAAATTTGCCATTGCTGGTCCAACAATTCTTTGTACAACATATTTTTTATCGTTTCTCCCCTGGAATCATGACTTGTACTGTTATTTCTGGGATTAATACCTTCAGATGTGTTACCAGTCGCATCAGGGAAGGGGGCAGGTGTAAATATTTTTGAATTTTTAGCTCCTTTAAATAAACAGTATCTCTTGATACAAGAATTATGTCCAGTTGCAGGTGGTAGTGTATCTGGGAGGAGTTGCATAACTGGAAAATGGGAAGATAAGTGGATTATGGTCATTCCTTAGTAATAGCATTTAGAGGGCACAGCAACCCAAATGCTTAAGAAGTCACCATTCCCACACTGCCTCAACCTCATAGCCAGGTTTTCTTACCCCCTGTCCATTGTTCTTTCACAGCATTTACGTCCTGCTGCTCTCTCAGTCTCCAATCTTTGCATCATATTGCAGTACCTGCCTGCTTTCCATTCCTGTAAAAATAACTTGGCTGGCCAGAACTGTATTGGTAACCTTGTAAACAGTCACTGACCGTGTCATATCCACGTCAAAAATTTTTCAACAGTAATAAAACATGAGATAAAGTTTACATCTGCAGCTCTTAATGTTCCATACCACACTTAGGAATGCGGTGTATGGCATTGTCTGCAGACTAAAAGACTTCTTAAAAACCAGCAATAACCTTGAAGCTTTTAGCATCAAGACAGAGAAACAGGGGTTCTGCTGTGTCATAAAATGATGATAAGGTGAGGAGGTTCAGGACCATCAAAGGAGTCGTATTTCTACAGTGCCCACAGGCAATCATGATTTATCGTAGCTTAACTTTATTTTGCTGCAGTGTTATGCTCTGGGGGTTAGATGAAGTGATAAGTAGATTCTCTATAATCCGTCAGAAAAAGTCTATAGGGGAACTTTAAGGTTAAGATTTACATGCTAAAAAAATGATAACTTTTTTTTTTCTCATTGTGCCAGTTCCTTTATTAGAATGTGCAACTTAAACAATCTTAATGAAGTAGTCTCCTGACTCAACTAATTATGGCATCTTTCTCCCTGGGTAAGCTAGCTGACCCTGCAAAACCTGATTTAGGTCATGAGGTAAATTGGCATGGCTCTTACATTAGCTGAGTATATAGCTGATAACTGCAAGAGACAGCAGCTTTTCTACTATTGGAAATTGATCACAATGTAAAAGATTTAATTAAATATTTTGAAGTTAGGACAAAAGCTCTAGGCCCACATCCTGTGTCTAAAAGCAGCTGCTTGAATGGGGCTGCATTGGTTTTGCATCAGCAATGCCATAGCATGATTGATATAAATGATATTGTAAAGCACTCATTTTGAGATGGATTACCTGGAATCCTTACATTTTCTAGAAATTCATTGCTTTTGCCCAATGACACTGGTGTTTGATAGCTTCTTTGCTTTCCTGTGAAGGTAGTAAGTCCAAACATCATATCGTATGTGCCTGGAAGGCAAAAATTCTGCCTGCTGTCTGCTGCAGAGTATGAGTGATTGCTGTTGACTTGCACTTCTAAATGGCATGCCTTGTGCCCTTTACAAAGAAATTCTGTGCTATTAATTTCTACCTTCCTGTTATACCCCTTTTTAACTCCAATTATTTGTAGTAAAATGTGCATCTTTCAACAAAATGATATACCTGATTTACCAAATGTACAGGGTAAAGTGCAAACTCTAATATAATTATTTGTGTCATGCAGAGCTAATATGATTTTCCTGTAATTTTCCACAGATGTCTTTTTGACTATTATGCTTGAAAAAGAGCAAGGGGAAAGCAAATTAATGATTCTAGATCAAGTATTTCCAGTATTAAAGTAAATTTATCTTAAATTAGATGTGGAAAGTCTACATAGCATGCAAGAGAGAGTGCAAGCAAACTAAGCAGAGAACATTCAGGTTTTCTGCGGGAACATGTTCTTCATCCAAACTGCAGCACCAGTGTAGGTGCACCCTTTGAGGTTCGCTCTGGATTCTGCATAAAAGGGTCACAAATAAGCAACGTACATTTCTGAGAAAAAAAATCCAGGAAACTTAGGTTCTTGCTGCTGTTAATTCAGTTGCTCTGGAAGAATCTTAAGCCTTCAGGGTAAGTGAAAGGGTTGTAGTCTTAGCCTAAAAGACTACTTCTGTTCTGTTACTGCCTAGCCTTCTGTTACTAGTAGCCTTCATCTTGAGTTCTGGAGAGTCTCTTTGAAGCTAATGTAAGCCCTACTAACTTAATCCTTTTGGGAACTTCTGTGTTGTATAAACCTGTTTTAAAAATGGAAGTTGTGTATTTAGATGGTTCACTGTAAACAGATTACTTTGTTTTCACTTTTCAGGGGTACAGGTATATTTTGTATTAGTTTTTTTTCTACAGAAAAATGCAGTTTGTTTGGGTTGGCTTGTTTTTGTTTGTTTATGGAGTATGTTTCTCCTGTGTTGACTCTCCATCTGATTTCAGCAGTTTTTATTTCATCACTGGGAGAGAAATTAAAACACGGTTTTTATAAGCTCAGGGGAGATCCTACTGTGTTTTCCAGTACCTAAAAAGTAGCTGAAGAGGAGACTGGTTCTTTCTTCACAGGGATGCATAGTGGCAGAACAAGAGGAAA
This sequence comes from Cephalopterus ornatus, assembly GCA_013396775.1. NCBI lineage: Eukaryota > Metazoa > Chordata > Aves > Passeriformes > Cotingidae > Cephalopterus > Cephalopterus ornatus. Next base: position 1,932,788 of record VZRE01000627.1, read on the forward strand.
CAGGGACAAGCTTCTTCAGAGGCATCTGTCTGGACTAAAGAAAAGGAAAAAAGTCTTCATTAGAGCAATTCAGCACAGGAACTGGTTTCCCACAAAGTGGTAGGAGCTTCTTTCCTCACTGGAAGTACACCAGATTTGGCTTAATGGGCTCTGGGTGACCTGGTCAGTGGCCCTGATTTTAAGAGGAGGTTGGACCTGGGGGTCTCCAAGGACCTGGACTTTTCCATGAGCCCACAAATCTCCTGAGTTCTCTCCTTACTATCTCATGGTGTTGCAAGGCCACTGATCGTTCCTTTATCTAGACACGTACAATGTGTCGTTCCGTATTAGAACCCGGTCAATCATAAATAGAAGCCTTTAAATACAAGTGTCTAAAGTTAGTCACAGGCTAACTGTGCCTTACTGTGTCGAGGGCTTCCATGCCAATAGACTGGGAGAGGCCTGACACAGGTGCCTCAGCACCCGCCTGCCTCAGGTGCCTCAGGACCTCCTCCCACACACCTCAGGTGCCTCAGGACCTCCTCCCACACACCTCAGGTGCCTCAGGACGTCCGTCTCCCCACCCCTGTGCCTCACAACCCTTCCCCAGGAGCTGCAGCCCAGCCCTGGCTCATCGCCCCCTTACAACCCACTGACCCTGCAAGCTCCCCCCGAAGTTTTAACAAGAACAAGGTTATTTTTGCCCTCCGTGCCCTGTTCCGTGAGGGTGAGATACCTGGCCCCGGGAGCAGGCGGTGTGGGAGGCAGAGGAAAGAGGTAGGTTTTGGTTGTCTCCTCAGTTTAATCAGTCAGTTTATAATCAGCAGAAGATGGTGGTGTTTAAATGTTGTTCTGAGTAACCTTCTAATAATGGCCAGGATGATTTTCCTATGTAAATATTAACAATCAAGTTTATTTGCTGATTGTTTCCCCTACCAATTAGCAGCACTGCTTAATTCACACCTATCTCAGCTATGCACAAAAGCATAAGACTGGCTTTGTGTCTTTTTCAGATCCAGATGGGTAAAGTTACTTTTTGTAATGTACCTTAAATAAAAGCCTGTACCCGTAACAGAGGTTTGGTTGGTTTTGGGGGTTTTTTTTTGTTTGTTTGTTTGNTTTTTTTTTTTTTTTTTTTTTGTTTTTTTTTGTTTTTTTTTTTTTTTTTTTTTTTGTGTTTTGTTTTTTTTTTTTTTCCTCTGGTTGTTTTGGTTTTGTTTGGAGTTTTCTGTGGAAAAATATATTACTGCCTTTCTTCAAGTGTTAGTTTTGGTTTTTCCCTGCCATTATCAAAACAGACTGTTTGCCTATTAGCTTCCTTGCTTGATCCTCTGACCAGTGGTGAATGAGTTAAGTCAGTTTAAAATGTGGTTTTTTCCTGTTTCAAGTCATTCTGGGAAGCTTCTCTTTTTCTCTGCAGGGTAACAGGGTAATCTGATTTTTTTGAATCTGAGGCCTGATAGTCAGTAGCCTCTGCCTGTTATCTTCATAGTTTAATTTAGGGTATGTTCCTTCTTCCCCTCACATGGAGAATATTGACTGAGGCAGGACCAAAAGTGGCTTTGATGGTTAGGGTGAGACACAGGGCAAAATTCCGTTATCCAGATAGTTTTATGCATCTTATGAACCTTCTGAGATGTTATTTTCTGTTCCCAAATCTCAGAGTTTTTTGAAGTTTCATTGATCTGGTTTCAGTGTGGTTTGTCTCACAGAATCAATCTTTTTCTCAGTGTTATTGCTCCTCATCAGTAAAGGTTCTTTTCACTAACAGTAAAAAGACTCCTGAGATGCATTTAGCTCACCCAGTGAACCAGGTTTTCAGCTTTTTCATTACCGGAACTGAGTACTGAGTGTTCTGGATTAATTAAGTTTAGCAAGCTCAAATTTCTCCGTTGTATGCCAAGTGAAATTTAATCAAACTCTGTTACCTATCAGCTTACCAATTTCAGAAAGCATCTGTTTTTCACCCTGTTTCATAATCTCCAAGAAGGTTGATAGTAAAGATACCTCTATTAGGGCTGTCTTTTGAGGGAACTCAGTATGACTGTACTTGCTGGGCCTTCATTTTAACCACTGGTAATTTACTTGCTTACCTTGCTATTTATTGCACTTTTCTATAATGTTCTCTTTCACCATCACTATCACCTCTAGCAAGGCATTGCAGGCAATTTAATCCCTTCTGATGAAATATCTTCATGGGGTTGTTTTTGTGCTTTGGTATCCCTCTGGTTTTCCAGATTACTCAAAAAAAAAAAATTATTTTGCCACCTTTTCCACAGATTACATCTTTGATACACAGTTCTTCATGCAGGGTGGGATCAGGAAGGCTTTCTCTTATAGAAATAAGTATATTAGACTACTGTCTGTGTTCCTAGTTGATTAGTCCAAAGTTGTGGCCATGTCACAAGTCTTTTTGAGGCACACATCAGATTCTGCCAGCCAAAAGAACCTCCTCTTGTCTTTGTGGCACATTTCATCAGAACTCAGGTAAGACCATGAACCTCCTGAGAAGTATCCCCTTTCCTACCATTAAAGGATCTATTCAGGGCAAACTCAAGGCTTTCATGAGGCTTTTTGCTACTGTTAAGGCACCAAGGACTGTTTCAGTCCTGTCGGGGCAGTCCTTCAACTCTTGCTTGTATGAGGTACAGCAACATGCCCTGTCCAATAAATATGAGGTTGTGGGATTCTTGCTTACAGTGTAAAAATTGATATGTAAGCTGTTGCTCAAAGTCAAAAGAAAGTTGCTTAAAAAAGACTCTTCAAGATGTACATGGAATAATGAGTTTTAGAGATGAGTTAGATACAGGAATTATGGGATGAAATTCTCTAATTTATTCTGCGGGAAGCTGGGTGATCATCATAGTCTCTTCTAGCCTTAAAAAGCAATCGTATTTAGAATGGTTTGCTTTACTGTACCAGAGAGATTGAGAGATTTGCCTTACTGTACCAGAAAATACAAGCTGCTGTAACTGTCACAAGAATGTCATTTGCTATCGAAGCAGCTCAAAAAAAGAAAAAGCAGAACATATGAACCATTTGCATAATCAGGAGGGTTACTTTGGACAATGCTGGAAGGAAATTTAGTAGAGCAGGTTTACACATGCTAAAAATAACAGTCATGGAAAATGTCTTGCCCCTGTAAGATGTTGAACCAGGTCCAGAGTTTGCTCACTTGCTTAAGACAATCTCGATAGGGAAATGCAGTGGATCAAAATGAAGTGAATTCCTGTGGGGGAAGGTGGCATAAGGTATACATACATTGCAAATGAAAGGGCCATTATTTGGCTTTCCAGAGCACATTATCAGCTAAAGAGCCCTTTATCTTGGGACACTGGTTTTGGTTCCAGGCATCAGCTGGGTTAGAGCTGGTGCTTGACTATGGTCTGCTTAGTTTTTACAGTTAGAAGTGTTAGAGGTGAAAATCAGGTGTGTTGTCTTTCCAAAGGGTGTTAGCAGATGTCATCAATATATTTGCATTTATTAACAGTCTGATGTCTTCATATATCATGTTTTAAAATTTCCTTCCTGAGCTTCGCACAGGTATTTTGTTGCATATTTCTAATTGTTCAAAAGCAGCAGCTGAGGGTTTCAGTGCTCTGGAATTCTGTAGTTATCTTAATGCAGATAAACCGCCAATCTGCTATTATCAAATTGTAGCACAGATTAGAGGGCATAATCGTGCTTACAAAACTGCCAGTTACCTCTGACCAGAGTAAAGATTTTGTAAAGTGATAAGATCCTCATGTGTGCTATACTTCAGAGGCAATCAGAAATTATGAATAACATTTAAGCTCTTACCCATGTTGACTATTGTTAGCCATTAGTATTGAGCATCAGGGTTCTTTACAGGTGTATGTTACGTTGTAATTGCTCCATCACTTTTGTCTCCAAATTATTAAAGGATATGCCCACACAATCCGCTGTATTTTATTGATGCAATAACATCATGTGTGAAGGAAGGTTTCTATGAACAAGAATAGAGCATAAGAATGTAACGTTTTTTTCTCTGTTAAAATTTCCTCCTTTCCCAAATACTCTGTTCGAGACTTTAGGAAAGGATTGCAAGTCAAAATCTTCAAAACCTTTGATAAATGCAGCTGCTAAAAGCACTCAGCTTCAACAGTTGTTCTTTTGTTAAGACCCTGAAGCCTGCTTTTGGTTCTTCTGTGCATCTCTGTGTTGCACATGATCGCTGAGCAAGTCAAAGGAGGCAGGACAGACATAGAAATATGTGATGCAGATACAGAGCATCTGGAGAGGCCATTTCAAAGCTGGAGAATGACACAGGAGTTCTTTAATAATAGTATCTAATTGCAAGAAGGAAATACTTCTGCGGTGACTTTTCTGGGGGAGATGTTTTCTGTTGTTGTTTTATAACCAAGAAGATGTTTTATCTGGGTCTCCCCCTCCCCAGTGTGGTTTCTGTCTTATTACTCAGATCGGGGAGGTTTGCAGCTGAACAGAGATGAAAGAGCTTCATTGGCAGCTCAGTCCCAAGATGGGTTGCAGCTGATTCATAAGGTAAATGAGCTTTTGTGCTGGGAAGTAGTTCCTGCTTTTATAGTAATAAGATCTCGCAGTCACTGGTTGAGACAGCAGCAGTTGGTGCTATTGTACTTCAGTTAGGAGACCGAAAGCAGTGTTTCCTTCAGAAGTTAAAGGCAGCTCTCAGAACCAAATCTTTAGAGTATGCATATGGCAATATTGGTAGTTCTTTATGCAATGCAGACAGCTCCAGATTCATCTCTTCCTGAAATAAAACCGGCACTTTATGGTAGGAACATATGTTTTAAATATAGTTTCTGCTACAGATCAGTGATTTGATGTGACTCAGTTTTCTCAAGAAGTGTCAGACTCTGTATGGTATCCTAACATGAGCGACCAAAATTAACTTTATAAATATTTTGCTATCCTGATAGCTGGAGACAGCTCTACTGAGATCTTGGGCTGGTTTCACGTTGAAGAGTGGGAGTGGAGAGGGGGGCTGTTCCTTGCTGTGTCTGCAGAGGTTTTTCCCTGTTTGGGAAAACTTCAGTCTCTTGATCCCAAGGGTTGTCAATCCAGGACTGTAATGCTTTACCTCTGGCACTGTATTCTCAGGGGGAGGCCAAAGAAGGGGCATGCAGACAGCAGGAAACACCTTTTAAAATGACAACTGTTTATCACGTGCATTTCTCTGTGGAATTAAAGGTTGGTAAAGCTTTGCTGTCCTGCAGTCTGAGTACATTAAAAACCAAGCAAACAAACAAAACGAAAACATGAAAAACTCCAAACCCACAACGTTGAGGTTCAGTCTGTGTCCCAGTTTACACCTCAGCTTTAGAAGCCTTTACAAAACTTGCAAATACCCACAAGTTTTTCTGTCTTGTGAGCTGTTTCTATACTGTGAGGAGTTTTCCTCTTTTCTAGCTTTAGCAGCCTTTAAATATCAAGTCTTCACCTTCATCTGACCATCTACTTTCCTCAATGTAGACATTGTGTGCCTTGAATTAATACATAGTCTTTTGCATAAAATAATTCATGTTGAGGTGCTGGTTGATTTCTGAAAGACTCAGCTCACAGGCAGGCTCATGGAAAAATTCGGTTTAGAAGAAAGAAGAATGAACTATTTTATAGTCCATTCTTAATCTGGTTATGTCTCCCTGCACCCCCAAAAGTATTAGAACAAATGATTTTCAAACTCATTAGCTTCTTCTTCATATGGTGGCAAATAAAAAAATCATTCTTTGAACAGCTCTTGTATCTGTGTTTTTCTATGTCTGAAAAAAAATATGTAGACATATTCCTAACAGGTGACTTGTAAGGGCATTGATTTTTGGTGTAAAATGATAAAGCACAAGCAAAACATCAGGAATTAAGGAAAGCAGACAGAGAAGAAATCTAGGGAGTAAAAAGGCAGAACCAAGGGCAAATACAGGAACAATTTAATAGGCGGCCTGGAACTTACACTAAATTACTGACAGTGAGTAAGCAATGCCACTTTCCTTATTTGTTGGCCAATCTAATGCAAGATAATTCTAAAGATTTCAAGATCTGTAATAGACAAACTGAACTAAGACACACTATGTTGGTTTGCAGATGTGGGGCTTCTGCAAACAGCAACAGGACTGACAAAGCAATACAGAAGGGCAACTTTTTGTTGCCTCATCCTTGTAAACTGGGGTCATTTTCTATTTGGCATAATATGGTGTTTTGTTATACTTTTATTGGATACACCTGTCTTTCAAACCATTGATTTCTGTGGAAGTTAAGCAGTTTTTTCTTATCAAAGAAGCATGACTGCTTCAGAACAGTGGAAAAAAGGTTATTTGAATGGTTTGTTGTCATAAGCTGAAGTTCTCAGGTTGCCTCTGGAGAGGAAAAAAAAAAAGCCTATTTTCTCATCCAGTTTCTATTCAGCAATCATGAACCAAAATTTTGCCTTCCCTTCACTTGTCTCTAGCCAAGTATCTTGGAGCTGGGGCTTTTTCCATACCCTTTTCACATGGAGTGAAAACTGAGCACACCACTTCAAGTGTTTTGTCTTGTGATTATGAACGCGAAGCTCTAGAATGTGTCAAACTTTTGATCTGCATAGAAATTTGCATATGCAAACAGTAGGAGGAATGAAGGACAAACCTAGTTTGAAAATACATTTCACCTTGAGATTTAGGAAGAGAAAAATGCCTGGGTTTTTTAATAGCTTTATTTATACTCCTGTAAGGCATAATAAAACTTCCAGTATTCAGACAGGAATGAGCAGAAAAATATCCTCTAAAACCTAAGGAAACATAAAGAAAGAGGCGGTACGTAAAAAAAAAAAGAAGCTTAGAGGAAAGAGGGCAAAACTGTTATCTTAATAAAATGAGGCATAGGCACTAAGCTTACTGGAGATGGAGAGATTTTCCTAGTTATTTTTAGGTATTCTGTATAAAACCTTTACAAATACAGGTATATGCCAGTGTACATATATCCAATGCTTCTCTGCTGGACCTTAAAATGAGTTGCCATTTCCATTTTCCAGCACTAAGGTATGAAAAAACAATAAACCCACAAGATTTTAAATATGCAATAAGTTTAACAGGGAAGTTTCTTTATTTGCCTTCTCCTTTGAGGTTTTTAAAAGGAATTCTGAAACACTTTTTAATATGAGCAGAAAATAATTTTTAAGTTCAAATCTTCAAAGCTATGGGAATAGCAGGAAAATGAATTTATATAACGATATTTACAAGTGTTGAATGAAATGTTAATCTAAATAGTTGAACGAACACTGGTGTTGATATTTAAAGTGTTCATAATTTCTGGAGATATTGTCTTTCTGTTGGAAAACACTGCATCCTTGTCATTGTAATGTTCCCTAGGAATGCTTTGGTTTTATCTGAGCCTCCGACAGAAATCAGACAGGGAATTTGAGTAACTTTGAGAAACCAGCTTTTTTGAGGCTTAGACAGAAGAACTTTGATTTGAAAGAAATGTGGTGTAGTGGAAACAAAAAGAAACAGTTGTTTGGGTTTGTTTTGTGGTTTTTTTACCCTGAGTTCTTCTCACCCCTTCTTTCCATGTTCAACTCCAGTCAGTTTAAGAGTGGTTTCCCTCCTCCCACTCCAACAACAGTGGAAAATTCTTACAATGAAACCGTTATGATTTCTGTCTCTACCTTCATCTTTTAAAGTGAAATTGTTCTTTATCAATTCCCAAAATATAAAATGGTCTAAGCTTCAGCTCAGCTTCCTATTTATGTTAAATAAACAAATTACATGGTATTTCTTCCATACTTCTCTTACTTGCTGTAGAGTCTTCAGTCCAAGATCTAAAAAGTGGCTACAGAAACTTATTCACAACTATTTTTTTAAAAAACAAAACACTATAAAATATTTCCCATAAGACATTTTTTAGGGGGGAAAAATGCAATGGTTGTACTGTTCTATTAAACCACTGCAGAGAAATCTCTGAGTTAAAACATTAAACAAGGAAATGACAAAACAGCTTTGAGGGCACTGGAAAGAGCATGAGAAACTTAAAATCTTCAAAGGGATTTCAGCAGGAAATGCACTGGTATGACACATGCTACTCAATGGTCAAGGTTATGGCCTGAGTTCTAGAAAGAAACAAATTCATGGAATGCTTGCCTGCTCTTTTCCTCTGCCTGTTCATTGTCCTACAAACTTGTGGTTCCTAGAAAGTTACTTCTAAGGATTTTGATGTGAGCCGCTTTGTATTTTAATAACTCTTAAATTCCCAGAGCACATTCATGAGTGTTTTTAATTATCATAGCGGTGAGGATACTCTTGCAGATATGACTGAAGCATAATTTATAGGACTATACAGGCAGAAAAATCAAAACAAGCTTACTCAGTTCTAGTCTTCAGATAATCTTGTTTTTTCTTCATCTGACTCCTATTTGATCTATTTGGAGGTGACAAACACTTTGATTGCTGTAAGTTAAAGAGCATATGCTTGAATATTTACACATTTACTCAGGATTTCTATATCAACTCTACTTTTGGAGTTTAATCTTCCATTTGTGAAAATGTAAAACATTTTTGCCCTCGAATGCTGAGAGTCTGCTTCAGATATTATTTAGCTGGGTTTCTGGAAGTCATAAAATCATAGAATGGTTTGGGTTGGAAGAGACCTTAAATGGGGGCTTGGAACATAAGCCATACAAGTGTAATTTGCATCCTAGTGGGATAATAAAAAGAAAGGTAGATATTAATGGAAAAAAATCCAATTAAGCCAGATACAGAGATGCTCTTTAGAGTAAGCCTGTTACATGGAGCAGAAATAACAGATGAAATCTTATCTAAACTCCTAATATTAAACTGCAAAGCAGTAGGAAGTTGAAGATAGCAAGTTTACTGAAGAAAACAAAGTGCTGTTATTGACTGAAACTGCCTCAGGTAACAGTGGCTGGTTCTAGCTCTGCACAGCTGCCCAGGGACAGAGAGCTGTGGGGGCATTTCTATTGCAAAGCTGTGTCTGTATCCTCTGAGGCATAGCCTCATAGCCCAGGGAATGTGGAGCTGGTCCCAGCATTGTGTTAAACTAAGTGTCATCTTAACATGCGTCAGACTTCCTCTGGGTTTGTCTCAGCCAACCTGGAGACATTTTTAACCTGTTTAGCTGTAATTGCAATTATCCCATTCCTGCTGGATTACTCTCCGGTGACCAGGGGACTGTGACCTACCTCATTTTACCTTTTGCTTAGCTTTGTACAGTTGTGTAGCATCACACTAAACATTATGAATATTTTTTAAACTAATGCAAAGTAATTGCAACTAGTTGCTGTGTGGAGAGTGAACTATTTATGGACAGAAGCCTTGAAAGTTCAGCTGCATGAGGATACCAGAGGTCCCATGGCTAAAATGAAACTTAACCCATGGGCAGATGCTTCTCAACAAGGGAATGCAGCCTTGGGAGCTGTGTAAAAGCAGTTGCAGGGGTCATAGAACAAATTATTCAACAGATGTGCAACACAACATCTGTAGTGGATTCAGTTGTAATGCAGATTTGCAGACCAGTGAAAATGGAGGATATTGGCCAACATACAGAGATTTGCTTGTGGAAAGCAGGAGGGAAATTCGAAAAGGAACACAAAGCCAATCTTGAGGTGGCTTTAAAAATGAATAATTAGTGTCCTAGGCATACTTTACACAACGATAAATGACTCTGTTTAATGCTACATTTTTTAAATTTTCAAGTACTGTATCACTAAATTAATAATTACAAGAACCTGCTACCCTTTAAGATATGAAAAATATAGAAGCTGGACACCCCTATAAAACTAAGGCTTGAGCACTATGGAGGAGTTGGGCTGAGATAAATTTAGCTTTGGAATGTATAGTGTTAAAAACTGATTTGAAAACAGACACCTCTGAGCTGAGGTAAAGGTGTTCCATGTGAAGTTAGATATTTGCTCAACTGGGTATATTCTTGCATCACATGAGTGGCTTGGATTGTGTGAAATCAGGCAAAGCAGGAGCTTTTGGACTCAGAGTATCTTTCCTGGGCTCTCTTCAGATGTCCTCTGCTCTGTGGCAATTGATCATATGATCAAATAATTTCTGTCTCCTACTTTCCCAGTCTATGATTCCTTTTCATACATGTTTTTCTCACACTTGCCCATCTTACTTCCTCTATCATTGTCCTTTAGCATCAATGTCCTCCTTTTCTTCACTTCTCTTTGTTTGGCTTATTCCTGGCTTACTAATCATTTCTTCCAAAGAAATAACGGTAAATCCCTGATCACTCTGCTTTGTGTTCCTGTTCTTTTCTCCACATTTGATCTGTTTTGGCTGCTCAAGCTCATGCTCTTTAATGTAATGGGCTAATCTTTGACTGTGTTTACAACAGCGAGAGCTCACTGCACTGGCCCTTAACCATTAGTTTTATGGTTACACTTAAAATAATGAGAGAGCAATTGCTTAAGGGTCTATGTAAATACTAAGTGTTTTAGTGTCAGTTTTGTCTCTGAAGAAATAATTTGAATAAATGAAATTTCTTTAGAATTTGAGTTGACATAGTGAGTTGATCACTAATATTCTGTGCCTTAATAATGAATGCTGTGATTTTGAAAAAGTGATTTTAGATGCCTAAGTAGGAAGTAGGAGCCCTGATTGTCACAAGTCAGATGTTCTGTATCCTTTGGAAAGCAGCTTTTGAGGGTCATAGTGCCCAAAATCTAGTGCTATCAAAATTACATTTCTCTGCAAAGTACTGGCCTACAGAATTGAATCCCCTTCAACTCCTGTTAACTTAAATATAACAGTGACAACAGGGTGTGATTTATTTGCCCATTTTCCCCAATTCATTCTTTAGGAATTCAAAATTGCTTTCTTGCCCCACTGATTTAATCGACACCTTTTTCTGTTGGTGTTGAGTTACTGTTTCTTTACTTGCAGAGCTGTACATATTGCAAACAAATAGAAGGGATTTGTCAGTTTGGGTACTCACTGCACGGATGCCAGCAATTATTGGTGACCAGGGTGGTGCCTTCTTGATTCTAGGCTGTGTTGGACACAAGATCCAACTGGACAGAGGGCAGACAGTCATGCTTCCTGATCAAGTGAAGGCCAAGCCCAGCAGCACAGCGCTGAAGGACTCACCCAAGAAGGCTCATTTTATGGGAGAGCTCCAGCACTCCTGTTAGAGCCCTGCTGTATATCTCTGCTTGCTCTAAGAGCAAGTGCTAATGAATCTTGTCTCTGGCAGGTGGTTCTGCAGTGTAAATGGATCGCAATTGTGGTTTGGTGTTGCAGGAAATTGGAAAGCTGGGAAACAGGACTGACTCAATTGGTGCGTGATCTGAGATAAGAGCAATAGGTGATATTGGCCACAGGGGTTTAATTTGACAAGTCCTGGAACTGGCTCTGCCCTGTGTGACTGCATTAGCCACACACAAATATCCCAAAACATCAAAGCATAGTTATTTTACCAACATTAATGAGTCTTTGACAATTTCTGTTAAAAATTATGCTTTATTCACTCTTTTCTATGTAATTTATTCCATCGGGGGAATCTTGTCATGATCCCAAAAAGCAGAATCCTGTGTGTCTTTCTGCGTTCTCAGTGAGAGATAAAGTGATTAATGGTAGCACAGAAATGAATCCCAAGTGCATGAGTTAAACTAATGGGAGCTCAGCTGTTACACCACTAGTAAGTGGGAAGGGAAACTTTTCATCTTCCTGACGTTGAAGAGCCCTGCTTCATCATCCCCTTTTCTCTGCTTGTTTTCATTGCGAAATTCTCATTATAAGAAGTAGGAGCTGACATCTGCTGGAGAGAGTTCTTATGGATGACTGTTTTCCTGTTAACACAGGCAAAAATCTGATGGGGGGAAAAAGAAGAGGGAGACTGTATTTAGATGCTGGTTTTCTTGGAGTTGAAGGGGGGAATCCAACAACGCAAATTGCAATATTTCTTTGTGTTTTGTTGGATGATAAATATATGTAAAAGCCTGATAGCTCCATCCCTATCCAAGGGAAAGTCAGATCTGCTTACATTTAATGAATCATCCAGTTTTTCTCTGAGCATCCATCTTCAGACTTGCAGAAAGATCAGAAGGATGAGTGGGATAAGCAATCGGAAGGATAGATTTAGAGGAAAGGAAAACTATAGGCATGGAGAGGTGTGAAAAGAGGTGACAGCAGAAGTGGGTGGAGGGAAGGCGTGTGCCACAGCGGGGAACGGTCGGATTTCACAGATGACTAAAGGGGAATTACACAAGAAATACCCGAACTTCATTGGTAATTGCAAGGGGGACCTTTCAGGAAAGGGAATCTTTCAAACCAACAGTACCCAGATAGCCATGTCATTAATACCATAGAAGACTAAGGTGACCTTGGTAATGACATCAGAAATACCAGCTTTGGGTACAGACGGTGCTCTGAGCTTGGGATTTCACAGGTGATTAACAGGGAGTTAGGTGAGAGACAGTGAGATTCACAGATAACTGGAGGGAACCTTTGAGGAAGTGAAATCTTGCAATAGCAACAGAACTTGGGTAACCTTGCCAGTGGATAGCTGAAAGCTGAGATGACCCGGATAATGGGAGCACAAACACCAAATGTGGGTATAGGTGTAGCAAAATTGGAACCAACGGGAAAAGTATGTAGGAGTGGGTTGTTCATCTTTGGGGAGAAAAGGGTAGATCCAAATGAATGGGGAAAGAATGAGCATGTAAAAAGAAGGGGGACGGGGGATAAAAAGGGCCAGTTAAGTGCGAGCAGGTCAGTACCTCTGCCTGGCTGAGCAGTGCATGTTGTCACCACAGCTCAGCCTGTCTTCTCTCCAAGCTCTGTTCTGACTGTGTTCTGTATGAATGTGTGCGTGGAGGCACACAGCTGACCCCGTGTGTGTCTGTGCCCGTGGTGCTCCTGCTCAGCCCTGACACTGCCCGACCCACAAAGGGGAACTGCATCAGCCACCTGCGAGAGACTGGGCTGGGAGCAGTGCTGGCTGCGACCTCCCCTTCATCCCCAAGCCCTCCAGGTTTACCTTCCCTTCACAGTAGGGAAAATGTCACACGGTGTGCAGGGAGGGGCGGATTAAATGTGAATAACCATCCTCCGGTAAATTTCCTGTCTCCTTGGACGACGCACTGCATGCATCAGTAGTGATTGCCATGGCATGTTACAGAAATAGCTCCCCTCCCTCCCCTCCAGGAACTTCAATTCTTGCAGCTGGGTGCACAGTTGTGACAAACTAGCCTCAGTTCAGCCCCTCAGGGCACGCAGCCACAGACAGACTCATCTCTCGCCGTTGTTGTCTCTACCACTAGTCAGGAGCTTGAAAGAGCTCCTGTTAGAGCCAGACTGCCTCTGGACCTCCTCTCTCAACAGTGTGGCACAGGCATGAGGCTGTGCTGTCCCTGGATATGCTCTGACAGAACCATCTGGGTGTGCCGGAGGTGGTAGGAGCTAGTGAATGAATTAGCAGTTGCCAAAAGTGAGCTGGGGAGGCAGGTGTGTTGTGGTGAGAAATGCATAGGCAAAGACAGGAGGTCTCCTCAACAGGAGAGTGTTGGAAAAATGCAGGAGTCTGGGAGAGGGTGTCGTGCAAAACCAGCAGAAACAGGATACGTAGATTTGGAAGGCAGGTGAATCAGAGCAGTGAAAGCTTGGCAATGCCAAATATTTTTTTATGACAAAATTCCCCATTCATCTTCTGCCTTGTTAGGATCCTCTTGCAATCTTGTTTCTTAACCAAGGTCTCAAACTTTTTCAAAATGCACATGCAAAACACACTAAACCTCACATCTAAGACTTTCCTCTCCTTATTTGCTTTAATTCACCTGAAGATGTTACATGATGTGTTTGTTACTCAAATATCATGAAGAACTAGGGACTTGTTAAAAGTGCCCCAGTATCCCAGTTGGAGGAATGAGAGAGTATCTTGGGCTTATTTTCCAGTGTGGGGATTCAATAGATACAAGACCTTTGCTTTGTCAAAGACTTATTTAGAGACTTAAAGCAAAAAATCTGGATGCATTGCTGTCTAAAGCCTTTTGTCTGTGAACCAGAAGATGATGGGAAAGAAGGTTAATGCTTCTAAGTGTGCTTGGGGTGTTGGGTGAATATGAACCATAAAGGCATTATTACCACATATCTAACAACATGTGGGTTTTTTGTAGCAGTAGTTCACTACTAAAGTGAATTAACAGATTTCTGTAAGTCATTAGAAGTAATACTAGATGGTATTATAATCTCTTAATGTCAACTCCTGTTACTAGTACCTACTTGGAGTAGTGGCTTGTTATATTTTTTAGGATTACTCCACCCTTCCCAAAATATATGGAACAATAATTTTAGCTCATTCAGTGGTACAATGCAACTTGTTTAATGCACAAAAGATGTGGTGACATGCAGGCTTCCTAATCATGATGTCAGGAACATAAGAAGAGGTCCTTTTTGGCACTATAAATAAAAATGACAGTCCACTTAGATTCTTTGCATGGCTTGTCAGTTCCAATTCTTATCCATGTTTCTAAGTATTCTCAAACATGTCAAGATCACAACATGCTTTGAATAACTTAAAATATCATTTAAAATCTATCAAAATCTAATAGAAATCGGCATTCCAGTCTTACTACGTCTTGTGCTTTAGGATCAGATGTGCAGAAAAAACCTGCTATCCGTAGACCTGTATTTTTTCTCATTAATTTGTACATATAAAAACTGTAGATGCAAAAATATTTAAAAACCTGTCAGCAGAGTGTGTCTGTCCATGTTGTACTGATTTCACAAATATTAGTGTGGCTGCAACATCTTTGAGAAGTAGCTAATTTCCTTCCCCATCCTAGAATTTTGACCACATTGTTACCACTAGTAACAATAAGATGTTCTGGTTTTGCTACCAAAGGCATATAAAGACTAGTATCATTATCAAAGCTGATCCATGAGGCAGCATAAGTCGAAGACTTTCTCTTGAACTCATTTGAGGGATAAACTGGAATATACTTTTCAGAAAGAAACCCAGACTTGATTTATAAAGTCTGAATTACCTTGGTAAGGCATTTCAGCAGCTTTTGTGTCCTCAGGGGAAAGTGTGACCTTCTTGTCATTAACTTTGCTGATGCTACGTATCTGAGCAGGCTGATTGCTGCAATGATGCTGAATATTGTCCCCAAGATTAAATAAACCTTTTCAGTAGAAAAACTCAGTGTTTTGCTACTATAAATCTATAAAAGCTTTACCTGCTTTTACAAAACTTTCCCACTCTTTTTTTATTCACTCTTAACAAGTTCTGAAATGAGCATTATCTGCATCTTGATTGAATGGGATTCAGTGCTGTCTGCATTGACTGGTGAAGTTCCAGTTCCGCTTGCCCACCTGGAAAGGTTACCAGATGATTGCTGACTTACTGGGATAACTTGCTTGAAACATTCACCTTCCCACAGCTGCTGTTTTTCTTATGAAAACTTGAACCCATGCAGCAGAACTATAACATGAACCAACCAGTGTCAAGGCAGAGGAGGACACTGCTGGAACTGGAAAGCAGATAGGGGTTGGAAAAGCAAGGCAGTGGAGTTAATGAGGCCAGAATGCCAAACTGGCAACTTCCTGCGTGCGAGTGTCTTGGAGATTAACTGCCTGGACAAACTGAAGTGATGGTATCCAAGCAATAACATTGTAGCAGCCGGGGATTTTGGTAAATGGTTAACTAGATCAACGATTAATTTATTACCTTGTAAATGCATGGACTCAGTCTGATTGTACTTAGTCATTGTGGTGTATCAAAAGTTCTTGAGGTCAGTGAATTAAAAAAGAAAAAAAACATTAGGAGACCTGAAGTCAGACGAGGGGTTAGAATCCTTTGATGGTGGATGGAGTCTGGTTTTAGTGAGGTTTTTTAAGTTAATGAATTTTGTATAGCTCTTTCTGCTTTTGAATAAGTAGTCTGCTTTAACTTCTAAAGACAGCATACTAAGGTTTACTGTAATACTGAAATGTGAAGTTAGAAAGTTAACTCAACTAAAATTAACTTTATGACATAAATTAAGCATTCATAATGGCAAAAATGATCTCTCTACATTGTGCTCTCTCTCTAAATGTGTGATGACAGATTGCCTGATGTCTTCAGGGGAAAACACAATTCTGTGCCCTAAAATATAATTGTATTAATAGCATTTAGAAAGATTTGCTTTCAGCCTTAAATATATAAAAAAAAAAAAATGAAAGTATGTAAAAATCACATTTTTCTGTATTTAGACACAATTATGAATGAACCTCTGTAACCCTCTCTGTAATTGCAGCTGTAGGCATCCCCTCAACCTCCTTGGGGATTTCTGCCTTTGTACCTAGGCGTAGACACTGACATTCATTGCTATATATTTTTATTTCAAAAGTACAACAGTATCTTGAAAAGGAAATTGATCTTTCATAATATTCCGTCTCAATGTGATTCAAAGAAATTGATCATCAGGCCTTTTAAATGTGCCAGAGCAGCTCTGGGCAACTAAGCAGTATCCTCCAGCTAAAAAAGAATCATTACAATATGAATAATAATTCCACAAATTATGATTTTTAAAAACTGAACATTACACAGTAGACTGTAGCTTTTAAATGCACCTGTGTGCCTGTGACTTACAAGTAAGATCTCATATATGTCCTAAATTAAGTCTTAAAACTGATAATGTCCTCAAAATTGGAAGTGACAGTTCAAAACTAAAGCGTGGTGAGCATAAGTTGCTTTTATTGTTCAAGACTTTTCTGTGGTACCACTATGCTCAAACATTGTATAGTTAAATATTTCACATTAAATTTAGGTTCTAAACATGCTGATTATAGACTAACTTGTTTCTTCATATCTGCGTGTGACTTGTGTGTGACACAAAAGTCTTACACCATTACTAAGTTCTTCAGAAAGGAGAAGTGCTCCAAAGGCTACCGTAGTAATCTCTTTTTTTTTCCTTCAGAATTCATTTAAGCGTGAAAATCAAATACACTAAAATATACCCCCGTTTGTTTTTAGCATTTCTGTCCTGTGTGGGCTGGACATCTGCTGACACTTAGGAGAAGGTTAGTGCTGGTCTTAGAGGCAAAGTGTAATACCAAGTGTCTGAGAGTCTCTTCATCATTCTACTTTTCATCTGGGCAACGTGTCTGTGGTAATGCAGGAAGATGATATTCCAAGATGTCTGTATAGCTTTTAATTGCTTCAATTTAATAACTTTTAGAAGTCAAGTGTTTGGTTTCTTCTGTCATCTCAGAGAAAAAGCTCTGAGTGGAATAGCTGATAGTTAACTAAGTTTCAAAAAGGAGGTAATTGCAGGCAAACAATATATTTAAGAGATGTTTTTTATATTGTAAAAGGCAGAGATATATATATAATATATGTCCATAATATTTTAAATTTTCATTTTCTTCTAAAAAGGTGTTATCTCTTTGGCTAAACCAAAGAACAAGAAAGAAACAGAAAAGAACTAATTTATATGTTGCATGTATAGTCACATATAGACATTTCAAGTACTGCAGAAGTTCTTATCAGACATTCATTGCCATCCTTGTTCCCAAGTGTCCCTGAGGCAGTTTGCAGCAATCATGTCCCTAGCAGTAAAATCTGGACTGGCCAATTGCATGTTTATGCTGTTGTCTTCTCTTGCTGTAAAGGGAGTTCCCTGGTGGGCAGTCTTGACTTGAGTTTCCCGCTGGTTGCAGTCCCTTCTGATTGCAGTCAATGTGATCTTAATGTATTCAAGATACTCCCCCACATTTGTGAGCTTTTGTTTTACTTCAGAGAGGCTATTGCTATGTGCAGACTACTGCTGTGCTTTTCAAGCTGTTTTTTAAAGAGCCAGTACAGAGGTAAATAAAGGAATTGTTAAAGAAAAGTGGGGAAATACTTTTAATTCTATAGGTTTTTACAAAAATAGTTTTCACCTCTTTGATTTTTTTTTTTCCTCACAAGCTTATATGGCAAAGCATCTTAACTCCACAATAAGTATCTACTTGGTGCCTGTGTTCGCTTGTAACTTCTGCAATTCCCCCACCTCTATTTTTCTGCCAGAATCATCAAGAAATAGAGGTAGAAGATCATTTGTGCACCTTCTGGAAAACAACATTTATGTTTTCAAGAAAAGATTTCCTTCTAACAGACTTCATTTGTCAGTTATGTGAATTAAGTTTATTTTCTTATAAGTACGTAGAAAGTTTTGATCTATTTTCATGAAAATAGGAGCTTTTTGATCCCTGTTGGCAGCCAGCTTTCTTTAGTTTAGGTAGTGTGTTGGGCTGATGCTACTAAACCATTTTGAGGACTTGAGCTCGGCATCAGTTTGGAACATTATTCATGGCAAGTGGCCATGCAGACTTTAGACTAATTGGTTTTGACTTCTGTCTGCTTCCAGAAGTGCTTTGTAGCCATAACCAGTACAAAGTGGAGTTACTAGTACTTACAGAGGAATTGGTAACTACTGCTGCGCTGGTCATGCTTGGAAATCTGATCCTAAATATGAGCTGAGACCTTGTCAGAGATCTCATTGCTGCAGTTTGTCAGGTAGGGTCATTGGAAAGGAGAGTAGGGTATTGTAAGAAAAATAATCCTGCAGATGAAGCCCAAGCAATGAGCTGGGTATGAACTAAGCAGCACTTACATCTCCTGTTTTTTTGCTTTATCCATGTTATCTTTGTTTAACAGCTGCTACTTGACTAAAGAAATTTTACATCTTCATTGTAACGATACATAGTTTTCTGGCTTAAAAAATAACCTGATTACTGTTTTCTCACTGGAAAATTAACTATTTATCAGTGAGACAATTAATTTAGCATCTTCTTGCAGCCTTTAAAGAGAACAATAATCCTCTATATCCTTATACAGAAGAGAAATGCAACATAAGGCACTAAAGGTTTTCCCCCCCCAAACTGGGAAGCAATGCTGATATATGTACTATCCATTCATTTACATTCTTAGGTAATGCCCAGGGAAATCCTTGCATGTAAAAATAGAACTGTGAGGGTTTGATTTGCTCTCAGACAGGTTCCATGTGACCCTGCAGACGAGTGTCTCCAGTAGGATGTCAGCTGCTCGTGGCTTAGACTGAAGTGTCTCCTCCTGAGTGGATCTCTGCTCACGCTGTCAGTGCCTACCCCACACAGGCGTTTAGAAATTGCAGTGACTGCAGATTGAAACAACTGTCTGCCTAGAGCATTCTCTCCAGAAAATACCACTTAGGCCTGCGTTTCCAGGAATAGTGCCAGTTTCTTATTGATTTGTAGGTGAAGTTCATGACATGAGCTGGTTCTCATTCCTCATGACAGCTATGAGCACGTGTGCTGGAGCGAAGAGCGTGTTCTCTGCTCTGGGACATGCTGTCTACACAGCCCCACTGGCTCTGTCTCCTGGGCAATGCCTCCTGAATGAGTAAAGAAGTGGGTTTATATTCTTCAGTTTCCAATTTGGGATACAGCAAAGAGTAAAAATTCTTGAATGTTTGCCCTATATTTTGGGGTTTGTCAATACTTTCCACAATATCACTATTCACCAGCCCATGGGTTGCAAACAAGAACATTTGTAACACAGAACTGTGCAAAGCTTTGGTGACACTGCCGAAGTTGCCTGTTGCCCTCTTACCTTAGGTTCTGACATCTTCAGATCTCACAGATGGCAGGTGTATCAAGCATGAAAATTATATAAACAGTAAGGTCCAGGGTGTGATAAAAAGGTATTAGGAAATGTTTTTCTTTTTGAGGCCATTAAAACAAAGCAGGAATCATAACACCTCTCATGTCGGAAGGGCTTGTGCTCCCAGAGATACCATTCTCATATATCTTTTCAAATTATGAGGCTTTGACTAGATGAAATCAGTCATCAGCAGCTGATTGCACCTTAGAGGAGTCACTTATGAGCCCACTTCATTTATCCGTGCCACTTTCTGTTTCAGCTGACCACAGCGTTTTTAATTTCCTGACCTGAACTGGCACTTGGCATTGCTGAGTGCTGCTACCTCTCAAACCAGTCCTTCACTTAACTAATTTAATTCCTGACTTTTAATACCATAATTATCCCGTGGATATCTGAGTGACTAATTTACAGAGACAAATATATTTCTTTTTTGAATTAAATCATGCCAGTCTCTAGCATACTGGAATGTTCGGGATGCAACACAAGGATAGTAATGCACTCTGCCAGCAGGGGCATTTGGTAGAAAATTGTAGGATATATTTAGAAAAACTTAATTTTTTTTTTAATATGGCTTGAATGTTTTGCTAATACAATCAACAAAGCCAATACAATGTTAGAAATTATTTGAAAATAATGAAGGAGAAAACAGAAAATAGTTGTCATGTTATTGTGTACATCTGTGAATGTCAGCTTAATTTACCAGCTCAAAACATTGACAGAATTGACAACATGTAGCGTAAAGCTGTGAAGTACAGGGAGAAGACCAGTAAAGCAGTGGAATGTGTGGAATTGCTCCACTGCTACAAGAGACTAAACATTTGCAGGATTTCTAGCTTGGAGGGAAAAAATTACCAGAGGGCAAATAATGCAATGTTAGGAGTTGCCTGGAGAGAGGGAATAGAGAACAATTATTGACTATTTCTTGCCATACAGGTTCTAAGGAAGATTAAATAAATACAGGAGACTGTTGAAAAATGGGCAAAATACAGCAGTGAAACACGTTAATCATCTGCTCTGCAGTGGTCCCAGGCAGGGGTCAGGGCTTTGGTGTGGCTACTGTAATGTTATACTCCCACTGTGAGGCAGAGAAGTGATACAATGCTCAATTTATACCAGCCCTTAGGAACTGAATGCCTGAGATCCCGGTGGGAATTTGAGACCGTGCAATACTTTTAATCTAGTTCTTTCTAAATTCTGGGTTAGAGCCTTAGTTGTTGTATTGCTTTTTCTTTTTGTTTTGAAGAAGCAAAACCCCCCAAAAATAATTTTTTGAAGAAAGAAAAGTCTTTGTTATTTAAAAAAAAAAAAAAAAAAAAAGAAAAGATTGGGTGAATCTGACCACATAGTTGAGTCTTTCAGCCATGTGGTTTTAAGTCATCAGCAGAAGGTTGTTCAAACACTGTGCTTTTTGCAGGAGGCAGAAACGAACTCCGATTCCCACTCTTTGTGGCTTGGCACAAACTTCTGCAAACATTCTCCTTGTGTTATTCTGGTCTCATCTCTGCCAGCAACTTCTTTGCCCAGGTTGTTGGACTGGTCTGACTGTTACTGTCTAAGTATTATGAAAGCAATGGGTTTAATAATTAACTACCTTTAATTACGGAAGTACCTGCATGGTATAAAATCTACTACTGAAATCTGCTGTCTTCTGTAACATTGTGATATCACAACATGTACAACAGAATGCCTGAAATCAGGCTAGAACTCTAAAAACTGGTTTTAAACATATGAGGGGAAAGTTAGCTTAGGGAAATTTTAGAATAGATGAAAACTGTGTTTCTTGGGAGCTATTTAAACCAAGACATGTATTTATACTCTTATTTATATGTCCTATTTGTGTCCTAGTCATGTCCCTGTACAGGGAATGAATTCCATTTGCAGTCCCATTTTTTGTCTCTGGCTTATGAGGCACCTTTGCTAGGAGTAGGTGTAGCTACTCAGAGCATTGCAAGGTTACCTGGTACATTTTGGAGAATCTTTGTAGTTGTTCTATTTTCACATGACGGTGCCTATTGTCTTAAAGAAGGTATGAGGAAAACTAGAAATTGTTGCTTGCTGGTATCAGCTCAGTCTCACCTGAGTTCATCTGGAGGGACCTTTATGTTTGTGCAGAATCTCAGCCCAGGCACTCTGGGGTTGGAAACTCTAAGGGAAAAGAAGAGACTGGCTTCCCCCTGTGAAAACGTGTGTAAATCCTCATAGCTTCAGAAGTCAGGAAATCATCGAGAGAGGCAAATGTTGCTGACAGAGCCCAAGGCAAGTAATATTTTAAGTACGATCAACATAATGCATTACGCATTACCGCTTGATGCTTGGTTGTCCTCAGGGATCTCACTTCTTCGTACAAGAATGTGAGAGAATATGATTATACAATTATACCAACAACATGCAGAAAGCCTGGAAGATCAGTTTTCTGAGCTTTCTCCTTTTTTAAAGTAGAAATGTGGAGGAGGATAGTAATCTGCATGGTTGAGAGGAAACCAATTGTGATCTTAATGTAAACATTTGGTGGCGAGAATAAATTAAAAATCTAAATTAGGAAATGGAACTATTGCTGTGTGAATATAATAGGAAAAGTATGAAAAAGAGCATGAGAGAGGGAATTATATACATTTATGACAATACTCTGTATTGATAATACTGATAATTGACTGTCACTATAGATATATGTACTGATAATTATTGATATACTGATGTATAGATCTGCACACACTGATAGTTTTTGATACATACAGGTTATTATCAAAATAATAGTTACATGCATTTGGACTCTGACTGGATTATTGACATCAAAGAGTGAACTATCTGAAAGTACAAGCCTTTGTGAGCTAAGAAGTGGAATTCTGTTAAATAAGAAAAAAAATGTAAACTGTGCCATTTTTTATATATGGGGGAAGGATATGACTTCAAGTGGGTGTGGATCTGTAATATTCTATTGATGGTGCTTCCCAGCCTGTGAGCAACTCATTGCTTATAAGACCCCAGGACATTATTTGCATCTACACAGCCCACAATTCAAAATTGAGCATCCTATTACTTGTTATTTTCAGATTGTGGAACAAGAAATATTAGAAACTATTGTAGTCAATCTTTTTATAGACAAAGTCTAATTTACAGATAAATTCTCTGACCCTTTATATACTGTGTGTGAATAGTTTCAACCTGAAATTTGATTTTAGTAAAGACATTGGACAGATTATTTAGAATTAAGATCATAATGATTTGGTCCCTTGCTCTGTTTCTGATATTTGTGTTGGTGCTTCATTTGCACTGCAGAGATAGTCTCTTGATCAAAAGTCATTCCTAAATCTTCCTCCCTCTCCTTTTTTATTTTTTCTGCTTCACATCACTGTGTTGAGTAAAAACTAAGTAGGGAAAATGGAAGCAAAGTAGTAGCAAATATTTCAAGGTTACTTTGACATCGTAAATCATTGCATGGTGTTTGGTATGTTGAAGTTTGCACTAGAGTTTTGTTTGAATTCTGGCAGGTTTTTTTTCAAGATACTATTATTATTGTAGGAAGAAAGAAAAATAAAGAAAGAGGGAAAGGGAAAGAAAAGAAAATCTCTAGGCTATAACAACACTCTCTACTTAATCCTGTATTTAACTGACCCTGGTAGAGAAATCTTCCTCTGAAGTTTCTAGTCATGCTGCCTTCATTTCCACATTAGAGAGATCCTTTATCAGCCACTGTAACAATAACAGCATCCATGAGGAACATTTAGTGTACTGAGAAAAAAAATTAATTGCTGCATCCTTTGAGACAGGCAGTAAAAATGCTGTTGCATTTTATTTTTTCCCCCAGGAATTCAGACCTTGAATGTCATGCAGCTGAAAAGGTTGTCTTTGCTAATCACAGATGTTTTTTTGGGGGGGACTGAAGAGGATGGCCCGAAATCCACGTGGTACAGACTTTGCCTTGTGTTTTAATAAGTGTGGCCTCATTTGAGAAAGAGTTCATAAACCAGGTTACTGGCCAGTTACAAAGGAGAGTAAGAAAAGGCAATATGATATCTGAAAAAACTGTTTTTAATCTGTACTTGGATTGGAATTTGCTAGGATAAACTTTTGGTAAACATAATTGCACACGGATGCAAGATTGAGTCTCAGTCACATAACAGGAACCAATTGCAAGAGGAATTTGTACTTTCTTCTGAAAATTTGACATGTCTAATACAGAACGACAAAAGTAAATATGCTGATAGGGAGAGAAAGATCACTATGCTTGACAATTATTTTTGCTGGAAATAACTGACCTTTGAAGCATAAAAACTGGTTTACTAGAAACAGCAGAAAAATTAACCAATTTCCCCTTGTCCTGTTGTGGAAATTAACACAGAATCTGTTGCAGTTTTGGTAAACTCAATAAATTTGTAACATATAGAGTCTTTTATTCAAGATAGCTTTTTACATAGTTTTTATGTCCACTGCTTCAGTGAAAAGAATAGATGCTGAAAAACAACATGCAATAGTGTATAGACCTCATATTTGTGTAAAAAATGAGTGATCTGCTTCCTTACACTGAATAGGTAATTTTACCCACCTCTTTACCACTGTGCAACTGTTTGACCCTGTACTTCTCAATAGCATTATTAATCATATCATCATAAAACCTTCATTCAGGCAAGTCCACCACAATTTTGGGGAGAGTTATCTTGGCAGATTAATTTTTACCCATCTGTGTTTCTGTGTGTGCGCTGTAAATATTGTCATTGTCACAAGGCTTTGGGGGGAAAAAAAAAGTTAAACTGCTCTTTCATTTTTTTTCATTTAAGATTGCTTTATGGCCCCTTAAAACAGATTGCTGTTTGCTACTGAAGGCTGCTGCTGCAGTCTGTGTTTACTTGGCTGAATTGTAACTTGCTTATAGATGCTATATTTTGTGATAGTGCCTTGTTACATATATTAATACAGGTTAGGTTTTAAAGCTCGTGGAGGAGGCTAATTCCCATTAGTGTCATCTTTATAATTTAGTATCTTAGGATTTCAGTTTTTACAGAGCTACACAGTGAGATTTCTAACGTTAGGAGTGCCCTACCAGAGCTACTTCTGTTTTTGTTTATGTAAGTTGATTTGTTGTTGGGACTTTGTTTGTTTGGTTTGGTTTCTTGGGTTTGTTTTGGGTTTTCCTCCTCTCCCCTCTGTTTTCAAGCCAGATAAGTGAGGTTTTTCTGCATGAGTAACAAACAAAAGTTAAAAAACAAGCATGTGAGCCCAGACCATGGTCTGTACCTGTTTGGTAGAAGCATTTTTGTTAGTCTGCACTCCATGCTGTGCCGTTTTTCTTTTGGTGGAATTTCATTATGTCATATCAGTTCACCTAAGAGTGTGCTTTTCAGACATTGCAATCTGGTCTTGAAAAATTTCTTGAAAATGCATTTTGTGCACAGGTGACTCAAATTCACGGCTTTCCAGCAGCCTGTTTCTGCTCATGTCCTGTAGTGTAAATTGACCTGAGATCAGCAAAGATAAGTCAGTTTTAGTGAAAAATTGTTGTATGTCTGAGTTCTTTGTAAAATAGACATTCAGATAGTCCTTTTAGAGTGGATGTATGCTTAATGCTATTAAGCTGGACATGACTGAATGTAGTTAGATACAGGAATAGTCCTGATTTTAAGCATTAGAAAATATTGTGTAGGTTTTAAGTCATCAAAAAATACTAGATGTTGGAGTACAACGACTTTCATTATGAAATGATCAGTGGAACTTGTCTGAAAGGAGATGATGAAGTTGGTACTTTGCTGAAATGCTTTGTATCATCTCACCAGTGGCCACATCACTGCGAATGCCATAACACTTTTTTATATGTTTATTCCCCATGACAGTAACTGTTTCTTGCCTGGCTTTCTAAATGGCATGTTTTGTGGTGATTCATGCTGGGTTACATGAGTTCTAGTGTGTTACCTCATTCAATGAGATATGAACTGACACAAACTGCTGTAAAAGAAGCTGGAAATTTTAGGATAAAACAATTTGCTATATAGGCCTGGTGATTTGGGAAAAAAAAAAAAAAAAGGTTTTCTTTTTCCTCCAGGAAATTCTGAGCTTTCTGTGTCTGAAAGATTCATTTGGAAGTCCCTTTAATATTCAAGTATGTCTCAATTATAGGAGCAAAAAAAGCTGGATGATATCTGTTTGTGTAATTAAATGTATTTCCAATTGACAGCATCTGAATGCAAATGAGACAAAGATGTATCAGGATGTAGAGAGAGGTGTAACAAGTTCTGAATAGAAAATGTTAGAAAAAGAGGTGAAATGGAACTTTCTCTTCATTCATACCTTGCCTTCCTGCAAATTTTTGTTCTTTGTGCCTGAATTCAAATGGATTCCAAATTCCATGTGAGTAGATGCCTTATAGAGCAACCCTTGCAAATTTAGTTTGATGTACAGTTGCAGTAGTCTTCCTGTTGGGAAAATCTTGTATCCATAAGGTGGGAAGGAACATGAAGAAAGCCCTTTACACCAAGTAATTATTTGTGTCTTTCTGTCAGGTGTTAATTTTGCTGTTACATGTTAATGCTTCTGGATTTACTGTTTCTGTTTCTTGCAGGTATTCTGTACCTGAAAGTGAATGCAGAAAAATCCATGTGTCACTCATAGTGATGACAACTCGGCAGAATCTTTCCTGGCCACTCCTCTTTATGGTTTTTGTTACACAGAAAAAGCCAGGGACAAATGAGAAGTAATCTTAGGTTTTAGTGACAGACCAAAGAAGGCAATTGCAACTAAAAATATTCTAAACTCTGTGTCCTTTTCTGTTAGGGAATTTCAGACTATCCCCTGTGAGGAAATGTGAGCTGGGAAAGGAATTGATATTGGATGTTCGTGTTGGATTTTTTTTCAGAACCTGTGTGTATTTAAACTTTGACAATATTGGAGTACAAGTAAATCCAAAAATTCTGTTGAGTTTATAACACTCTCCTGATTCTATGTAATTCCACACCACAATTTTATTCCTTCTAGGGATACATAATAGGAACAAAAATAACCCTTGTTCTTTGTTAAAACCAATTTTGATAAAGAAGGAAAGGAAGAGGCTTCTCTTTCATTATTGAGAGTCAAGCAGAAAGTGAGTTACTGCTGTTTTAGAAACACCAAGAGGCATGGAAGGTGCTTACAAATATTCCCTTGACTTGGAAAGGTAGTAAACCTCAACCCATATTTTTTCTCCTTCCTTCTCATAGCCAGGATGATGACAACCTTGTCATAATGCGGATGGGAAGTTTGTCATAATCAGAGAAACTCATCTTGTGGCTCAAACTCTTTCATGAATATTTATTTACTTTCCAGTGGAAATTTCTGTTTCTTGTCAAAAAGAGAGTTAGCAATCTTAAATATTCTTTTCCTGACATCTTGATGTCTTTGTTCCCTTCATATTGTAAAATGTGTTTGTTAGCATACTAATGTTATCCTGATCTGACCTCTTAAGACCAGTATCCTGGAATTTTTCAGTCTGAGACTGACCTTCACACAGAGCTGAGAAAAAAAAATAGCCTCTAGCCAATGCCAGCTTATTTTAGTAAAGTTAATTTTTAAAGTCAATCTTTTTTTCCAGAGTTGTCCTTGTTCCTACAGAAGATTCCAGGAGGAACTGATTTTTGTATTGATCATGTTGATTTAGTACCTCACTGGAGTTTAACATTAAAAAAAATAAATTCTTTCACTTACATGTTAATTTCTGTTTTGAACTAGAAAAATTCTGAAACAGAGTTTTTGCTGCAGGAGTGGTCATTGGATTGCAGTTCCCTTCAGATTCCTGGCACTGGGCTGAGATCCTGACTTAGGGAACTAAGTGACAGAAGAGTCTAAGATTTTATCTGGTTTTAGGAATAGTTTCAGAAAAAATGGGATACGCCTTTATTGGACACTGCAACATTCCAAACCTAATTATTTTTTAAATTCAGAACACAATCTGAACATTCTGTAATTTGTTTAGTAACACAAATACCAAAATGTAGAAACTAACAGTGTAAAAATACTGCATTTTTTGATAGCATCAAATGTTATGATAAAACCTTACTTTAAATAAAGCTTCTTTTTGTTTTGTTAAAGTGATTGATTTTATAGGGGAAAAATCACATTTATATTTAAATCACATTAGCAGATTTTGAATATTTCCATATGGTTACTTTTTTATAACCTGAGGTATTCCTTTTCTACATCCTGTCTGGTTATTGCATAGGAACAATGGTGTAGAAAGAAGTGTGTTTTGGGAAACACTAGGCACAGTTACATGTTAATTCTGTTTTCTTAGTATTTTCTTTGTGTATTTTGCACCCTGTTGGACATTCTATCAATATTCAGTTTTTATACATAGTTTTTTTTGTCCATCCTGTTTTATTCTTACTCTTCATATAGTGCCTGCACTTCTATTATGTGATAAATAATTTTTAGCCTATTAGTTTTCAGAGTATAACCATAATTTAAAATAGGAACAATGCTCATTATCTTGTTTCCCCTCGCACTTAGTTTTTAAACAAAATATATTGAAGTTAGATTGAAATAATTTCATTATCACCAATTGAATTTACAGTTGGTTTAAAACCTTATTACTAAACCCTACTTGTATCTTTTATGGTTTCTTTTCTCACCCAGTTAATTTATGTTACAATTTTATGTAGCTGTTGTAAAGGTGGTTCACATGCTGAAAGTAACCTTATCCAACAGAATTGCCATGGACTGCCCAGGAAAGAACATTCTGAAAAGCAAATTTCATCGTGATCATTAGAGGTCACAAGAGCTTTGTGAAGTCAGCCTACGAACATTTTACTTAGAACTTGCCAGAGTTCTAGAACTCAAGAAAGACTTGTAAATTAATATTTATTAATGTCAAACTTTCATGCTTTCTTCATGTTTTAGTCTGCAAATGTAGAAATACAATTGGTATTCTGCAAGAAAATTTGAATCAGCCAACAGCATAGCAAAAGCTGTCGTAAAATTTGCCAAATATGGTTTTTGATGTCAGTACAAATTCTGTATAACCTTTTCAGAATTATCACTACTTGTATGTTAGTAATTTATAGAAAATCTATTTCTGTGACAACTGAAAAGAAAAAAAAGAAAAAAACAACCAAGCTTGGAGATGAACTTTTTTTTTTTAATGTAAATTATTTTATTTCCTGAAAATATCAGGAAAGAAGCGGAGCTGACATTCTTTCCTGTGCAATCAGTTCTGTTACCTCCCAGGTTTGCTCATCACTTGCAAAAGGGTCCAAATGAGCTGCCACTGGGGAGAAAAATTCTGGCTGGTGTAAATTACTGTTTAGAAAAACCTTCTTTTTCAGAAAGGATATATATAAAATGCTATCGACAGAGCCAAGTAAATTTTCCCAATGGCAAGTTAAAATAAAACCCAAACAACACAAATCCAACACCCCCCACCCCCAGAAATTTTTTCATAAGGTTTGCATATTCCCATATGAATTCATAATGTGCTGTTACACATTATATAGAACTTTATTAACATGATTTGATGATTTGATGATATTAATATAAATAGATAATAATAGGTGAATTGCTATTACAGGGCTCTTGGCTGAAAGAAGATAAAAATAAGATGGAAAAATAAAAATTATAATGATGTTATGTTAAAAAAAAATGTATTCTGGTTTAAGATGTTAATTTGCACTTTCCAAGTGAACTGGAGGTTCCGTGTCTGCCTGTACACGTGCACATGTCCTTTGGAATACTTACCATGGATCCCAACCGCTCTAAGGTTTGTACTGCACTTGGATTAAGCTGTTTTGAAGTCCCAGGAGGTCTTAATTTTCATGATCTGTCAAAACAATTGTAGTTTAAAGTGTTTACAATGAGATGAGGTAGGTTATGAAATTAGTAACTCCACCCTGTCTTTTATTTAAGGAAGCTCATGTTTTGGCAACTGAGTAAACACTGGCGTTATATGGCGGACTGTTGATGCCCAGCATGAAATGCAAGACTGTGCTCAGAGGAAAATTAAAATGCAGTGAGTTTGTATCAGCAATTCAGAAGGTAAGAGTCCCTTTAATCCTCGAAGCATTTATCTCAAACTGGAAACTTGTACTTCTTAGCAATTAGTGTGGATGGTGTTTGTAATGTGTACTGATTTATATCAGTAGGGTTCATGGTTCCCTCTCTCATGGTTTGAGCTCTAAAGAGGAAGCATTCTTAAGAAAGAGGGGCTGCTGTCTTCTCCAAATCCATTAAAATCCATTAAAAATCAGTTTTCCTAAGGATTTTAGTAGAACTAAGTTCATTTAAAGAATGAAAATTCATTGATTTCTGAATTAAGAAGGAGGAGAAATTCACTGAATTTAATGGATTTTGTCAATAGGTTACTTCTCTCAGTGTATCACCTATGTCCAAATATCCATGGGCAAAATATGTTTGAGGTTTTTTTTCTACCCCTTTTCCCAGTAAGGCTGCCAGTCTTTCTGGCCGATCCATTCTCTGGAAGCCATCTGAGACCCTTCTCAAAATTTGGCACTACATTTGCTGTGGCTCAGAGGCAATTTTAATGAAAAGGTTATTGTCAATTGTTCAAACATTTCATCTTTAAGTTCCTTTAGATGTCCTGGATGAATTTCATATGGTTCAAACAACTTACTAAATGTGTTTTCTGTTGGAAAGCTTGTCAGAGAAGGAAAGAAATACTAGATTAAAAAGGTGGTTTTTATTGTCATGGGTCTGGGTACTGCATTACTAAAGAGAATTGGAATTTTGCCAGTAAATCTGAGAGGACAGTCTAGGAGTATTTAAAGAGAAAAATCTTCCCCAATAAATTTAAAGTAAAGAAATTTGAAGTAAAATACTGGTATCCAGGTGTGTGACAAGAAGGAATGGACTCAAATTGCATAAAGGGAAACGTAGCACAACAGGAAATCTTGGGATTTTGAAGGGACAGCTTGGTCTGTCCTTGAAGGTTTTTAAGAACAGAGCAGTTGTATGTCAGCTGGGGATGTCACAGGTAAACCTGACTTTCCTTGAGGAAGGGGGAGCAGAGAGCCAGCCGAGGAAACAGACTGTGTCATTGTTACTGGAAGTGCTGTGGATGGGTCTAAAGCCTTAAAAAGTGATCTGTGGAACTGCAAAAAGCTGTGAGATGTGCACACAGGGGAGTGCAGTGGCTGGGTGGCCAATGGCACCACACACAGGGATCAAGCTCTTGAGTGTTGCCAACACCCAACTGGTGTGTCATAACAATAATGATGAAACGTGGGCTATTGTAAAAGCAACGAAATTGCATGGACTGACACGAGAAATCCTGAGTCATCTTCATCTCAGTTTCTCAGCCTTCAGGCATACATATGGTAGCGCTGTAGATCTTTTGTTCCCTCCCCCCCCCCCAAAATTTTATGTGANGTCCCCCCCCCCCCCCCAAAATTTTATGTGATCCATCAAACCATTTGAAAAACTCTAGTGTAGGTTATTTTTGAGGTGGTCACTATTTTCTATAATTCTGTCTCATAGAACTTGGCAGTTAACCTGATCACTAGTTTCTGAATTTTAAATTTTCATACATTTTAGATAACAGTATATTAAGTTTGTCTAAGGATTATTTTCCGTTGTGAAGAAGCTGATTGTTTCAGCAGCTTTTTTTCACGTTTCTGCTTTCTCTTCGTTATTAATAGTTTTTGGATTCTGACTGGAACTGGACTCATGTTTATAATTAAGGTCTGATTATGAGGTATATAGAATTATCTGTGAAAGAATCAGTCTTTGGACTATCATTCCTTCCTGATGGATTCATGCTTGGGTTACCCATAAAAACTAGCGAATCTAAATGCATAATTTTCCCTTTTTTGTGCTTAAGGTCTGCATCCAACTGCTCAAATGCAGGAATAGTCATACTCTCACAGAAGCATTTTGAGCACATTGATGGGTAACCAATGTTCTCTGTATATTTATGAAGTAAAACATACATTATGTGGTAATGCTGATAATTGTCTCAGCAAAGGAATAAAGTAGTTCCTTCTGGAAATCTTACAGGAAACTTATCAATCAAATCTTGTTAAATACTAAGAAATAAATGTTCCTTTAAACCCTTTTTAAACCCAGGAAAAGAAAAAACTTTCAGTCAGCTTAAACCTTAGTCCCCTTTTTAGCATGTTGAACACTGTCACAAGACTTAGAAGGAGATATATTTTTAATGCCTAGATGAGATGGTCAGTCACTTTCTAGGAATCTTCAACAAAATACTGGGGTTTTTTTTTTGTTTGTGGTTTTTTTTGGCTCCATTAAAATCCACATGTTCCTCTTTTGCAAGCAGATCTGTCCAGACAATTACACAGTCCTGAATTTAGGCTGCCTCCCAACTTACAAGGGCATCTTCCCATGGCTGTTACAAAAGGGATAATTGGAGCCTCTTTTCTTATCTGTCATTACAAGGCAGAATTTGTTTGGAGCAGTGCAGGGTTAGAGGAGTGTTTGGTACAGTTATTGTTACCAGAGGCAGCATAGGAAGAAGCACAGACAAATAGAAAAAGGATGATGTACTAAAACAACATTCGTAGGTGCCACAATAATTTCAAAGTTAGCAAGAGATATAATGACAATGGGAGTTTATGTCTAGAAGATAGTGAAATTTTACTGTGTATGATCAGCAATTCACTTCCTGTAAAGAGCTACTGCCAGGCACTAGTAGGAGTTCAGATTTTAACAATAATGTCAAATTTACTGCCTTTCTATAGAAATATGATTTCAGTTGTAATGCATGACATTCTCCAGCTAATTGCTGTGTTCCCCATAAATTACTCCACAGTATGAAATAAAAATCCTATGGACAACTGGTCATGTTTTGGATAAAAACTATGTTTGAGAGGTGAAACTTGTTCATATAGTAAGATCAAATCTTTTTGAATAAATGCACTATTTCAGTAAAGGTTTTACTGGAGACATTTCTGAAATTGAGGAAGGAAGGAAAATTAATGCAAAGGCAGACTAATTCCCTGTGGAAGGGAACTTAGTAGGAAGAAAACCTTCCTGGTTCTGTCTCATTGAGAATAGAGACTTCAGTGTCAATCTCTGCCCTGCATTTTCCTCAGGGCACTATAGTTAAGCTGAAGTTTCAAGAGGTGGTTGATAGTCCATGACTGAGGATAGGGCTGGACTTCTTTTCTCTCCTGCTTCTGTGAACCTAATCTGTTGTGTGAGCTCTGCTGCTCAGCTGACTCCTTGGAGAGGCTGCCAGTCTTCCTAAGCTAGAGGAAAAAGACATTTAAAAAATAAAAAGAAATAGCTGAAAAGGATCACTGAGAAGCCCAGGCAAGTCCAGAGATGCTGGAAAGGAAAAGGACGTAATTCAGGCCTTGGGAGGATTGGGAAGCTGGATTTGCATCACTGGGCTAAAAGTGAGATGTAGGAAAATCTGCCCATCTGCTCTTTCATGCAGGATCTCCTGTTAACATGACCCTAATTTATATAAATATACAATTATTATTCTAAAAAAGGCTTGGTTATGACCTTAACCTGACATGTAAGAGAAGTTGATTGATCAACTTTGTTTTTATGATATTTTTGAATTACCTCAGTTCTATTCCAATAAAAGAAACACTTGTGTGTGTTTCAGATGTATTCTTCAGTTATGATCCTCCCAGTGATAGGGCCAGTTTAGTGCAGGAAAACACTGTTTTCTGAGCTAGTTGAATTACTTTGGCCTATAAATAGGTTCTGAATTCCTATGAAATAACATAAAGACTGGTACATAAAATGGCATAAATTTCTCTCATTCCTTCTCTCAAAATTTCCAATGCTCTACCTGTTTGAAATTTCATATTTTTCTGTCTTAATGCAAACCCATGCTTTTTTTCCTGTCATATTTCTGTTTTTCAATGTATCCTTTCCAAATATGGTCTTACATCTGCACTTTTGTTCCAAAAGAATTTGAGAATAAGATATGGTAACATCTAGAATGGCTCATGAAACTTGTGACCGACATTGCTTTTTCTGATTCTTCTCAAATGTTGGATAAGAAACTGGATCTTTCCTTTCATTTATACCATCCTTTTCAATGCTGTCCAAGGAGAATTTTGGTGGGATGGCCCCACAAGCAAAACCACACCACTGCAGGTCTAGAACCACAGCTGGAACAGGGACTGAATGATTTGGGCTACTTCCTTTCAGATATTAATCACTCCATTCGAAAAAATAAAAAAAACCACACAGGCAAACAGAGGCCATTTTTGCATACTATATATGTGAGGTTATCTTGAAACACAGTGGAAAACATGTAAGAGAAATGCTGAAACATTAGAGCGTTTGGATTGACAGGAAATCAATAGTCAGCTGATGAAGAGAGAACAATTTTTCAGCAGCCACAGAACCAACACAGTTAAAAGCACATTGTGGCTGTTGTAAACTAGTTAACACAGGTTATAAAAGAGCTAATCTTCTTGAAATCTAATGTTACTATATATGATGACTTTTTAAAATGTGGTCTGCCTTCTGGTCAGGTAATTAAAATAAATAATAAACCAGCAGTTAATTGTCCATAGTGGCCACTAATGCAGGGATTTCCACTTTAATTATTAATAGAATGCTCTTTGCTAATCACCCTGACTGTTTTCCTTCCTGCTTTTCCTGCATCCCACTTGCCATCTTAATTTTTCTGCATTTTTAATAGCACAAGTTTTCTCTAGTCTCTTACTCTGTTCAGCATTATCTTCATACAGTGGTGCTTTGCTTGTCCACTTCTTCACGTAGAACAATTTCTATTGCTGAATTTTCTTTGTATTCACTGATTGTGGCCACAACTTCTTCTGACAGGTAATTACCAGCGATGTCACTGGATAACTCTTCACCTTTTTCAACATTATGTGTTTCAAAGAGTTCTGCATTATAAAAATCTTTATTTGTGGACTTCACTGGGCTCTATGATAGACCCCCAGGACTGTGATTCACAGCCTGTGTGCTGGGAATTTTCGCTGGTCTGTTCCTAGCCTTCTCTGCAAAGCCAGAGGGTTGAGAGATGGGAATAAAAATTATATCAGCAAAATGAAAAGGTTCTTTTTACTACTTTAATCCGTAAGAGTTCAGTGCTATGTTTACAAGTGCAAACCACTGTACATTACTGAGGAAGTGATTGCACTTGGCAGGGTGGAGGAAGACAAAAAACTTCCCCACTTTTTATATTTTCATAAATAACAAAACAGATAATGGATTCTGTATTTTGTGTTTCTGACCTGCCCCTAGCTTTTTATGCCTATATAGGGAGCCATGTGTATGGTGACCATAGAAAACAAAAAATCTTCTCCAACCTCTGTGCTGGCACCAGATGGGTCTAGGAGGGTGTTTTGATTTTTTTTTTCTTTTTTTTTTTTCTTGAGGATTTCTCTGTTATAAGTTGCTGGTGGTTCACACCCTTGGAAGCTTTTAGAGATTAGAGGAGTAAGGAACACACTTAGGCTTTCTTGGTGCCCTGGTGTGAAGGAGGTGACTCAGTGCTCCTCCGACACAGGTTACCCAATGACCTTTGTAGTGGCCTGGAACATGAAGCCTATAAAGGAGTCTTTAACATGAACCATTTCTCCAGGCTGTGCCATTTAGCGAGCATATCTTTTCAGAGAAGTGTCAGCTTAAACAGAATTTATACCTACTTGCTTGTTTTGACCTTCTGAGCTGTGCTAGTACAGTTGTTTGTGCAGCTGTATTTGAAAACAGGTATGGGAAAAATTTGGGGTTAATAAAAAAGATGTAGAGAAAAAGGTTATCCCAGATCTATCACACACCTGTTTTCATTGCAGAACCACACAAATTGCTGTTGGAGTAAGAAGTAAGGAGGAATATACTTTGTGGGATGGGGATTGAAATAATTTTCACAAGTGCTGCAGCTGAAACAAATATTGGTGAAACTGCAATTTTTAGGCATTAATAAAGGGTGATGCAACTCTGATGGTTGTACATGCCCTTCAGATTACCTTTGGTGGAATGATGTCCCACTGTCCACAAGTAGTATGCAAGTAGCTTTGAACGGCTGTTGTGGAATAGCCATGCATAAAAGTTACCTACTTTTATATATTCAGTAGTTTCTACCTGTGTTCTTGGTGCTACAGGTCATTCATACCTTTGTGCCAGCACCCTTCATTTACACTAGAGTAAAAAATCTCCAAATATTTATCACTTAATAGTGTTACTGGTAAAACTACAAAAAAAGAAGGTAGAGAGAAAAAGAAAGCTTTTACCTACAAGATTTTAGACTATTAAACACAAGGTCTTTTGTCATCCTTTTATTTAATAAAACCCTCAATTTTTAGCAAATTACTATTGTAATTAGACTTTGCTTCTCTGATCTGAAACCTGATGTAGCTGTGTTATCAATTGACAGGTTCAAACATGAAGAATAAGATAATGATATTGCAAAAAGTAAATGAAGCATACATAATGCAACCAAGATTATATATAATTTTGTTAAATTAATACACCATGTCTTAAAGGTAGCAGAAACACTGTGAAATGTCTTGATGAAATGGAAAAAGAAAATGTTTCATATTAATGCCATTCTAATGGAAAACCACTTAGACCAAATAACTGTAATTTGCATTCTGATCCCTGTTCTGTGAAGTGGCTTATCAAAAAGAAATACTCCATTACTTCTTTATAAAAGTTCTAATTTTGAATTAAAAAATACTTTACAGGTGGATCATTAGAACAAATTCCATCCTTTAAAAGCCTGCCTCCCTTATCAGAATACAACTTGCAAAAATGGGTTTTACGCAATTTAATTCTGTACATGACAGGCCAATTTTTGTGTTCAAGGGTGGTTATTTGAACTTGTAAGATTCCTCTCCATTTTTTTTTTTTCCATTTTTGCACACACAGACACTAAATTACTTTAGGAACAACCTTGTTCTGTTCAGAGAAGATTTTTGCAAGACAGATTTTGTTTAAAAATCTGACCACAAAAGTATATTCTCAAAAAAAAAAAGAGTGCAGAAACATATTAGTGGAGACAGTGCTACAGCTGATAAGAATTTAATAGTTAACTATTCTTCATTTATGAGAACATTAGAAATTTATGCTTTTTTTTTTTAATGTAAACTTTGTTTAAGTCACGGAATTCCTACTGTGGAACTTTGGTCCAGGGAAAGGACTCTATACTGATTGTCTCTCCTTCCCTTCCTTTCATTTTACTTTTTCTTCTCTTTTTTCTTTCTTCTCAAGGCTAATGATTTTGGAAAAGAGACTCAATTTCTGAATGGTAAGAAGGTGATGGTTTGGGTGGGTCTAACTTGGAGAAAGGGAATAACTAGCAAATTATGTTGACCTTAGGGAAACTGCAGATGAGCACCCAAAAATGATCAGAGTAACTGTGCATCTGAAACTTGATGAAGCATTATAATTCATTATGGGTTGGATTATGACATGGAACATTTTAAGATTTATGTGCCACGCTGCATGAACATCACAAGTAGTCTTTACTGCAGCTGCCTTTATTTTTGAGGAGCTGAAAACCTGCTGTGCTCATCTAAGGGCAATGACTCGTTATTACCATCTCTTGTTTTGACAGGCGTCGTGGATTAAACAAGTTTTTACATTTGGAACTAATGAAATGCTGGATAATCACTAAAAATGAAAGTGAGAAAATCAACCTATTCAAGTTAATTTCACTAAGTATTGGTAGGCAGCAGTGGAATGTTGCAATCGATACTTGCTTTGATCTTACAGCATGGAATAATGTTGTTGATTTGTTTACTTTAATGTCTAGCCTATTTGTGATGAAACAAATCTTACCTGCTCTTTCTAAACTAAAATATGGTTCAGCCAATGCATAAAACATTTTAAATGCTTGGCTTCTGTTGATAGCACTGTAATGAGGTTGGAAATACAGCTATCTGTAGGCATTGTACAGAGCCTAAGCATAGCTGTCAGGGTACCAGCAATTGCTTAGAAAAACAGATTTCTGAAACATTTAGGGCTCTGCTGAGTGCTGAATCATTTCTGCTTTCTCTGTGAGTGATTGCTAGAGACTTCACTAGAGCAGCCGAGTGGCCTATTTTATAACAGAAGGGACCTGTGGCTCAGCATAGTGTGAACTTTTCTGTACCAAATTAATGACTTGTGCACAGCACGCTCATCTGGGAGAAGCTGTATAATATGGACTAAGCAAATGCAGGGAACCAAAACATGTTCTCAATTAATAACCGTGTCCTAAATGAACAACCATACATCAGTCCAGACTTGGAAGAGAAGGAGGAGAAAAAGCAGAGGATGAATGATACGGAAAATCTTCAGTACAACAGCTTGAAATAGTTTCCTAGAGAGGCCAAATTTAGATGTGCCTCATGTAGTTATCTCAGTTGAGGGTCACAAAATTTACAAGAGCTTTTGTCAGCAGCCAGGAGGAAAACAGTCACGTGGTTTGAAAGACAATTCACACTGCAATGACAGCTTCCTGCAGAAATGACTGATGTTATTTAAAATACAGTCACGAATTGATGTCACCGGGGCTAAAACGTGTGTGCCTCCATGAACCAGCCTGTTATCTTTAAATATGTAAGTGTTTGCATGGAGGGATAATTTGGAACCTTTGGGAGTGATTTAATAAGTGTCTCAGTTTTGGTAAATACTACTTCTACTTTTTCTATAATTCATTAAAAACACTACAGTTACCTGTATGGATTTTTCTTACAGTAGCCACCGTCAGTTTTTATCTCCATCAGTGAAGCTGCAGTTAATTAAAGGCTTGACCTTGCATAATATTGACTATTACAATAAATAAAGTACCAATTAAATTAAGTGTTACTTAGAAGATTTGAAATAAATTTATGGAATAGTAGTTGACAATTGTGACATCATTCTGCTTGAGGGACCTACCTTTTCTCTTGAGAATGGCTATACTGGAGTTAGTAAATAAACCCAGAACTTGAGTAAATACAGTAAAGCATTTATTAAAATAATTAGCTAAATTACAAATAAAATCAACTTTTTCTTCTGATGCTTATTACTTTTGGAGACTCTTGGAGGGGTGAATTATTTGTGTTCTTCTGAGGATAAATATTAAAATTCTATTTTTGTGTTTGCTTTTACACTTGTTATAGTTCAATGTGTAGAGTTTGGAAAATTTAGACTGGGCTGAGCCCTCTTCACCGAATACCAGCCCACTGGCAACATTTCAGTAATACAGGATTCTTCTCTGAGCTGCTGCATTACAACTAAGGCTGTGAATAGCATCCTTCTTTTCCCTTGGCCTAGGAAGCATCTTGCTGTTGCAGCCTCTGCTTTCAGATGTCTTAGGTCATTATTCCCACTCAGATTCCAGACCTTTATAATTGGCTGAATTCATTAGTAAATCACATCAGGCTGAATTCATTAGTATATCACATCAGGCATGATGGCCACATACAATGATAGCATTTTCAGCAGCGTAGAGCTGGATTGAGTGATGCGTTTAAACGAGAAGGATTGTCTTTGATTTCCCCTCTCTGTCTAGTTTTGAAAGTGCTTCTCTATTATTTTTTCTGTCAAAACCAGTATTTCAAATGCCTTTTTAGCTTGGCCTAGAAGTCATTCAGCAGAAAGGACGAAGGTGACAGGATCCTGGGTAGTGTGCTTTGAATTGCTCTTGACTGGAGATACCAGCTTTTAGTAAAACTCTGCCATACAACACCTGTCAATACTGTTCTTTCAAGACAGACTCTTCCTAAAAGTTATACAGTGAAGCAGTATGAATTATTGACAGACTAAAGCCTTGTCTGTCACATGCTACCTGCTCCAGGTGCCTGTATCTGCAGATGTAGGAGACCAGATCGATTCCTCTTTTTGCTCCCTCTGTCTTTCTTCATCCCCTAATGCAATTGATCACTGCCCAGGCACTGTCTTCACAGTGTGCCCCTCCAGTAGCCACCTTGTGGTCTGTTTGTCACCTTTAGCTGACACTGTTGATTGCTATTTTTCTCAGTCTCTCTTTTAAAAGCCTGAACCGTATACAATCCCACGGAGAGCTTAAATAAGTCAAAAGGAAAGAACCCCTTTCTTTCATTCTCTATCCTCAAAAAGCACTTAAATGTGTGTGTGTGTTCTTGCCTCAGACAGATGTTATTTCTTGGCTTACCTCATTTCCCGGGGAAAAAACCATCAGAATCTCAAATATTAACACTGGCAGCTTGCAGTCTCGTGTTTCTTCCCTGAGCCTACGGGCATGCTTTAGGGAGTTTGTGTTCCCTTCCAAGCGAGCCTTAAGTGTGGTGCCTATTCCCTAGAGCCTGAATCACTATTTAGTGAACAACCTCGCTGCAGCTGGAAGGAGGGAAAAAGTCTTGTATTGAGGAAGACTGGGGATTTTTTGAGCTTGTTACTGTCTTGAATCTCACCCACTGTTCTGAAAGTAACAAAGATGATTAGGAAGTCTGGAAGGAAAGGTGATGCCTTGGATTTTGTCATATCCTCCCATCATTGCTCTATTCTCTTTCACGCTGTCTAGAGGCTGACATCAAAATGGCAACTAATTAAAAGTAAAAACATTAACATCTTTTGAACTTGAGTGATGGTTCAGAGATGAGAGAGGTAGCTGTCCTTAGTATTTTCATAGCTGCTTACTTTTAACTCTTAAGCCTGCTTGAAGTAAGTTTGTGGTATGGGTTATATCAGATTTATCCTGAAATAAAGTGCATCCAATAATTAGTTCACTTGCACTCTTAGCTAAGGTCCTTTTTTTTCTTTTAACCTTTCCAAATCTATTTTTTTTCCCCTTTCCCTAGAAATTGTGGCAAGATTCACCTCACAGTAGCAGTAAGAAAAAAAAGGACAAAAAAAAAATCCCCAAACCTCCAGCCTGGATTTTGATTCTTAGTTGGTATGGGTTCTGGTGGCTTCAGTGAAGTTAACAGAAGTTTGGGTTTTTCTTTAAAAGCTGATGATATCTTTGTAGTATTTTGATATGATACCTAATTGCTGCTATTCTTGCTTATGAGTGGAAAAATGTGCCAAATCTGAAATTAATACAGAAAGTCCTCTTTAGTATAGGCCAGAAGCTGGGATAGGGCTTTTTGCTTCTTTAAGACTTTTTTCATTCATTGGAATTTGTTTGGAATAGATCATCTGTTTCCCCCAACAGACGTTCCTGTCGAATGAAGGTGATTGCTTTTTTCCTTCCCCACTTCCCTGTGTGTATCTGGCTGTTCCTGCTGCCCTCATCATCATTCACTTCTTTCCAGGTAACTTTTATCCATAGGAGCTCCAGTCCTTGTATGAGTTAGAGGTGAAGCAGTCCTGCACAGCCACTCCTGCTATCCTAGCACAGGTTGCTTACCAGTGAACATTTCTATAGCATTTATCCAGGTTATTTTTTATTAAAAGGGTAATTGAGTGTGTTGGGGAACTTTTCAAAAGCTGAAGAAAATTCCTGTTTAAATGTTTAATGAAATCCATCACAACTTCATTCTTCTTTATTCCTTGTAAATTCTTATTACTCTTCTTTCCCGGTGCTTTAAAATATTAGTAAACCATCTGTGTCCTCTCTCTCTCCCCAGTTCTCTTTGTGTTACCATGCTACGTGTGTGTGTATTGGTTCTTTTAATTATCTTTTATAGTTAAGTCTGAGTTACATATCTATAAATTTTGCTGCTGTTCTCTGGCTTCTGAGATTTACCAATTTCTTTGCACTAGTGAGATACACAGAATATAATTAAGCTCAGAATTCATTTCCTCACACTGGAGTAGTGTAGAGAAAAACAGCACTTTTATGTTCTTGTTTGGTTTACCTTTACAGTACAAAATTGCCTCTCACATTTTTGGTGCTTTATTCTTTCTGTCTGTTTTGTGATTTTGCACGTGTCCTTACCAATAAATCTCAGCTTCTTGATCCAGATGTATTTTGAATTTAGCTTCTGTTGTTTCAGCACTGATCTTTCATCATTCTTAAACCTTAAACCTCCTGGGTGCATCATGACCAATCCAAGCACTCAAGCATCATGAAATAAAAGGAACTAGAACTATTATCCTTTAATCTGCTCTTATATTGGGTTGTCGTCTGAGCTATAGATTCAGGTTTTCCTCCCACAACCATACAGTAAGAAATTTTGCATTGCTTTTAGGTAAAAGCTGGCTTGGCCTAGAATCAAATTCCACAGCTAGTGGCTTAGTTATTGAACCACTCTGATGGACACAGCGATGGATGTAGTGTAGCAGTGATACATTTCTAGGCTATTCAAAAGTCTTTAGAGCATATTCTTCCTGTAGTGGTTAACTGGAAATGGATTGAAATCCTGACATTGGAAAGTACAGCACTATTTACCCTGGTTACAGTTTCAATAATGAAAAGAATGCCTTGTGTAAACTCAAGCAATTATCCTGTATACTTTATTAAAATAAAATAATCCTATTTAGTATGTGTTGACTCTGAACAGCAAGTAGTCAAGCCCGAATGGTTCAAATTATAGAGTGAAAAGTGTAAATCCCAATTCAGTTGCTATAGCTTAGAAACAGCTTATCTGTACGGAAAAGGAAGAGCAGCAAATGAAAATGCTTTTATGAGAAAACAGTGTTTAAGAAATATATTGATCCTCTACTAGACAGCCTTTGTTTTAAGGTTTCTGGTAAACACAACTACTTTTTAATGAAAAGGAAAACAGAAAACCATTTTGGGCATACAGTTAAACACTTTATGATTCTAAGGAAAAAAGTAATTCTATCTATAAAGCCAGTGGGTTGTAAATGCAGACCTGGAATGACTGTGACTTTAGGAACATGGGAGGAAAGTCCTCCATAAAGGAGAGGGTGGATTGTTCCATTCTTTTGCAGTTACACAAGCTCAGATTCCTTAATATTGAGGGGTCTTTTTTTTATTTTTTTTTTCTTTAATTATTTTTCTTTTATTTTTTTTTCCCTTTTTCATTTATTTCTCTTTCCTCCTTAAATGCCTCTCCTCACACGTGCCTTGCTTATTTTCTTCAAGTTGTATCTCTGTAGTCATGGTGGGGACACTCCACATAAGTGCTGAGGGACAGCTGAGGGCTGGAATAGAATTTAGATCTTTTATGGAGG
The DNA here is from genome assembly GCA_013396775.1 of Cephalopterus ornatus. NCBI lineage: Eukaryota > Metazoa > Chordata > Aves > Passeriformes > Cotingidae > Cephalopterus > Cephalopterus ornatus. The sequence continues at coordinate 1,975,325 of VZRE01000627.1, forward strand.
GATTACAGTATTATATCTAAAGTGAAACGGTTGTGCTTTATATGGAGATACTATCTGTGCCTGGGAAATTTTCTCCAGTGCAAGATCCAGCGAAAGTCTATGTCTCCCATGTTCTCCTGAAAGGTGTACCAGCTGCAGGTATCCCACTGGATGATCCCAAGGTCCTTTCTGTCATCAGTGAGCTTTGGGGTCTGACCCTCGCTTTCTCAGGAAGGAAAGCTAAAAGCAAGAGCTCACGGTTGGGTAGAGAATCTGCAAAGAGGAAAACTAGGAGAAAACAGGATTTAGAAATTCTGCTAGTGAAGAAACTTTGATTTTTTTCTTTTGTGTTTGATCCTTAATTTTAGATAGTTGGCTGGAACAGAGTGAACTGACAGTTCAATCTTCAGCCCCTATCTGGACGTGCTGAATAAATGATAAGAAATTAGTGGAAATGAGAATATGGGGATGTAGTGGTGTCTCTAAAAGCCAAGAGCAGAACAAGACCAGGTTTTCCAGTAACAGAAGATAAAGTAACTGGTGAACATATGGTTTTGTGAAGAACTGCAAATCATTTTAATCTGCACTCTACATTTTAACTGATGAAGAGAAAAGGATATTTATTTTAGGACTTGTCTCTAATGTCAGTTCTTTGGTCACCAGCAATTCTCATTTTCAAAAGAAGATGTGGTTTCTGAATTAGTAGTTCTTGCTTTTTGATGGTGTCAGTTCTTGTCAGAACGCACAGGCCAAAATGCTCAGTAACGGTCTGTTTTTCATAATGGAGTAAAATGCTGAATGGCAGGCTATTTGTTGTTTTTAATAGGGCAAAAAATATTTTTATTCTTTGTGTCGAACTGTGCAGTAATTCAGCACTTGAGGATTTGGGTAAAGTACAGAGATTTATGAGCATGTATAAATATTATGATGTTGTATCCTCCCATTGTTTCTTCTCAGTTCTCTGTATTGAAAACTGAAGTCTGACCCTCTTTATGCTGGCTGACATTGTGACTTCTGCTATTTGTCCTTTATTAGGCTCTTGACCATTTGTACTTGATGTATTGAAGCTCAGATAAAAGTAAGCAAACAAAGTATTCAAAGAGATGTCTATAATACTGCTCCTACAATGGTTCTGTTTTCTTTCTGGCACTGATACATGTTGTATATATGGATGATTTCAAAGTGATGTCTTGAGTGATTTTTAGATATGACAATCAGAGTAAAAAAGAAATTTACCAAATGTGAATTATATTATGCTTCTTTTTCCAGTCTGGTTTAACTTCATTTTCTCTAGAATATTTTACAGCTCATTTAGACTAGTCTTCGTCAGTCCAAGGATTTTTTTATCAGAATATTTGATTGACCACTAATCATTATTCCAGACTATCATTTAAGATATTTTTATCTAATACAAAAAGAACTGAAAAATCAGATTTGAGACCCCAGGTACAGTTTTTACTCGTATTAAAACCGGAATTTATCTTTGCTTAATGTAAGCATTTGTGATAAAATACGGTTTTTATAATGGATAGAGCTAAATGATTGTCATGTTCTTCACACATTATTTCCTGATCTGTACGAGCCTGAACCTGACTGTGTTTCAAATTTTGCATAAACACCTCCCCTCCGAAGATGGGAATGCCTGGGAATAGGAGGTTACTGGTTGTGTGAGGGAGCTAGCATTGATCCTGCCAGAGCCATTTCATAGCTGGCTGAACATTGTGCCACAGAGCATTTCTCTTGCTCATCAGCTCCACTCCTCTGCTACAAGAAACTGCAGTTCAAGTCCTGAGGTTAAACAGGACTGAGTATGGTCCTAATGCTAGGCCTTCTCCATCTGTTAAGATTCCCTTAAAAATGGATCTTCTTCCTGTTTTGCATTTGGTATTTCTCCTTGTTTGACCAGACATTCCATTCTGGATCCAAGGAGCAAGTTTCAGTAAAAATGTCATAAAAACTTCATCAATTAAATATTTCTTCTATTATTTTTTTTAATTGAAACATAGCTGACCTTCACCATTGTCTTTGGAGATTAGTTTTGGCATATTGTAAATGTCATTTGGTGTTAAGAATACAGTGTAAGTTCCTCCCTGCCTAATTATCTCAAAAATTGGAATTTTAAAAAATTTTCTTTCTTCCCTTTTCAAAGTTCAGTGATTTTGTGGTTGTTCTTCCACACCGCTGGCCACATGGAATATTCAGGTACAATGAGTCTGTGTCCACCGAAGTGCAGATCATCTCACCCTGGGGCTTCATCTGCAGCCTTGCAATCTGCCTGGTGGGGAGGTGTGACAGCAGGTAATTACAGCAACTCAGGTGCAAACTGCAGAACAAGTTGTGGCTCAGCCATGACTGTTTTCTTGTTCCTTTTTATGGTGGAAGAAGAAGAAAGGAAGCAAGTAATTCACATCAGTTGGCTGTCTCCTGTTGTCTCCTGGTTGTCTGTGCCAGAGCTTCTCCTACTTTTTCCCCTCAGTCCAGTCTATTACCTCATGCTTGTTAATTCTAATAGTGAATGTTCTCTTTCCTCTCTCCAAAGGCAAAAAGCAAAGTGTAGGGCTCACCTATTCCTATTCCCTGACTTGCTGCATAAGACCCATGACATTCCCACTGTGAGTTCACTTACAGTTAAGAAATACTTAGGAAAAAAAAAAAAGGAAAAAACAAACCACCCCGACCTTTCTCTGCTAAGAGGAACAACCAGTAGGAGGAAGTATTATATGGCCAAGCTGACCGAAATCGCTGTAGGTGTTTGCCAATGGAAAATGTAACTAAATTGCAGAGTATAGAGGTTTAGACTGAACTCGGCTAAAGCAAAAGATTCATAGGGTGCAGAAGGGTAGTGAATGTGCACAGAGGGTATGTATTTATTCTCAGCTGCTCAACTTTTTAAAATTAAGAGTGACAGCATTAAAATAATTGTCTTGACTGACAGCTGGAGTGTGTTTCTATTTTTATATTTTCCCTGGAAACAGCACAAACCTGCAGTTTAATAAGCATTCCTTGATTAAAAACTCAATAGCTGTCTGCTGAAATGTGGGGCTAGAGTGAGAAGAAAGGAGACACACTCCTGGTAATGGCTTCCTATGTTCAAAATGATTTAATTTGATTCAAGCATGGGAATCAATGAGGCTGAACCTGCCAGTGTACATGTATTTGTAAGGCCATGCTTTGGAATAGTAAGTGGGCTTGGTTGACCTCTTTGTGAGAGTCTCCAAGAAGCATTCCACTCAGGAATATGCTCTTGCAATGCAAGGACAAAGTCACTTGCACTTATTACCAGTCTGTACATACTCACTGAATTCATTGGTGCCAACCTCTCGTTCTATAAGTGGAGCAGTTAAAGATTCTGAACGGAAATCTCTTTTGTGCAGTGTTATTTAAACAGTTCCTCCTGCAACAGAGACTTAACCGTTGTCGGTGATGTTAAAACTAATTTAATTCTTGGTGCTAGAGATGTGCAAAAGGGAGCTGTGTTACTGTTTTAGAACTGTACAAGAGCTTAATGCATTCTCACCTAGTCTGGCCCTGGAGAGGTAAAGGAAGATATAAAATTGTTGTAAAAACACCCACAGAAGCCATACTTTAAAAAATACTTAAACCAAGGCAACAATAAACATCACAAATGTGTAACTTTTGAAGAGAATTTTTTTTTAAGTGAACTCTTATAAAATTTGGTCCAGATTCTGGATACCCTATTTCGACTGCTGAGTATTTATTCATTTCAGTTATTCATTCATCCCATTGTCTGGAAGATGTCCTGCATCATAAAATGAGATTGTGGAGATTATCTAAATTGCAGCTGACAAAAAATCTTCACCTTCTTAGGTACTTGACAGTCTGGTCACTTGAGCAACTAGGGGCAGAGGGAAGGAATTCTGCACTGCTTGTCTGTGTAATAAAATGTTCTGCTGGGTCTGAGTTCTGGGGGAAAAAAGATGGTAACCAAATTAATTGGAGTAAAATAAAATCCCAATACTGTGTATTTTTCACATAAGTTATCCATCTGAACTGTAGAGGACATTTGACTGCATCTGAATTTTTGCTGGAAAAAACATTTGCCTGCCATTATGTTTTAGTACTGGCAACTGAACTTCACTGAAATTTGTCAAGCTTTTTGTCCTTGTTTAGACAATTTTAGTATTACATCCTGCTCATGTGACCAGAAGTTAGGCTGAATACATTACACAATTGCTTGAGTAACTGGCATATTACTAAGGCAGACAAAATTCTTGCTGAAGATGCTTACTTCTCATGATGTATTTTTGTATTGCATCTGAATAGGTAAATTTTTACTATGTAATTTTGAGTAGTCTTGCAACTGAGACAAGACTAATAAATGCAATCTATATGTGAAGACATTTATAAGATCATTATCCTTCTCAAACATTCTCAGGAATAGTGCTGCCTATTTTCTATTCTGACAAACTGGCTGAGGTTCTCCTACTGCCAGAGGACTACTACTGGCAGTCCCTACTGTTCCTACTGAAGGAGAACATTGCCTGCTTTAGTGTCAACACTCAAAGTATTGGCTCCAAATGAAGCTGTGGCAAAGGCAGTTGGACATTGATGGTAAAATGGAGTTTTATTAATTTTTAATGTTTTTCTTTTTCTGTGGTAACATCTTAAAAATAATCTTGCCCTCAAGATGTCTTCATATACTCTTGATTTTACCTAACCTACAAGCTACCTATGAGAAAAATCCATCCTCTTTCTCTGCTATCTTACTGCACGTAAATATTTTTGCTCCCAGATTTATTAAATCACATAATTCTCTACTCTCGAGTCCAGTGTGTTGACAAACATATGCCCATAATCCTGGAGCTCTAAGGATTCTCTTGGGCTTCTTTGAATTGCCCACAGTTAATTACATCATTGGCTTATATCAGTTTTCAAAAAGCAATGACCCAGGAGCAATTACAACAGTAACAGGATAATAAACTTGTAATGGCACAGTCAGTAACTGCGCTTTGACGTAGTATGTAATGCATTATGTGACTTAAGAATGTTTTCCAGTTAGTAAAAGTTGTGTAAAGTGAGCTTTTATCCATCAATCCTAAATGACCAGCTAAATCTCAGAGTAAAACCTACTAGTTGCTACAAAAGCAGTATTAAATAAAAAAGTTATTTTTAACTTCCATCTGGTTAAATCTTTACTTAAAGGAATACCTAATTTCTGTTGGAATAATAGTTTTCTAAAAGGATAACAACCTCCATTCATCCTGCCACAATAAATATATTTAAGACTCACTTTTTATTTATGTCTAGATAAAGTACATTCACTAGAGTACTAAGTTGAAATACACAATCAGATAATATTACAATACCATTTGTGTTTTTATAAAATGACCTTGTTGAAGAACAAAAGAGCCTTTGTATGAAACTAAAAAACCCTGTATTTTTGTAACTGCATATTTAAAGTGGATAAACCCAGATATCATTAAAGAAGCTGAAGCCCCATTTCTAATTCCCAGAGTATGCCAACCTGAAGAGCGTTTTGTTGAAGTCAGAAAACTAAAGGACTACTTCTTGTAATTTTGACCAAGTAAAGCCAGGTTCTAGCATTCATTACTGATTATGTGCAATATACATATGGTTAGTGTTAAGCTATATTTTCCCCTAAAATATATCTGTGCACCTTTCACCACGGAACTGGACCAGAAAAGGCAGTTGCAAAGCTACTGGCAATTGTTTTTCTCTCTGAAGCCAAGCACTGCAACCCATTGCACACACCCTGCAGTCGCTGCAGACCTGAGGGTGTTCCACCTGAGTTAGAATATTCCTCGCGTGCGGCAAATGGAACTTGCAAACTTTGAGGGCTTTCTTTTTTCCCCCTTAGGCCAAGGAAAAGATTATTTACAATCACTCATAGGGTATAGAATGATCCAATTGATGTGCAATTAAACATGAATGTTCTATATAATTCTGTAATAGCAAGCCAGCTTTGGAGATCGGAGGCTGCATTCAGTCCAGCAGACTGTCAGATGAGAAGGTGGCATGACAATGGAGGCAATTTCCATAAGTCTGCTGACTGATCAGAGTCAGGTATAAGTCAAATTGAATTCCATAAAGCCTCACTTTGTAAGATGTCTTGAGGTTTCATGAAATTACATTTTAAAAATTCAGGCTTACAAGCAGGATAACTGGTATTCAATTCCTCTTTGAATATAGTATTTTTCCAATAACAATTTACTTGATAGAGGTATTTATAGTAGGCTTCCCTTTGCAACTGTAGTAAAATTCCAACATTCTTGTTACATCTTTCTAAAGAATTTTATGCTGGGTGCACACTGCATGATTGTTTCTTAATCGTTAATGGGCCTGGCTGGTTGCAGTTGCATTAAATTAAATCCATAGTCACCTTATTGAAGGCCAAAGGCCAGACTGGTTGTTGCTGGACAGCACGTCCCTGTTTCTCAGGACAAAGAGGTGACCAGTTCGCTCTGAAACACTTCTACGTTTAATCCCTGGGGAAAGTAATTATTGCATGACCCTGGGTGAGGAGATGAAGATATGCTTTCCCCCAATATCCTACTGAATTGCTTGAATTTACAGGCAAGTTCTGAGGACACAAGCATAAAGGATCCTGCATGCAGTTACCTGTGGAAAAAGGGAACAAAAGAAGTTGGCTGCTGTGAGGAAAGCAGATGAAAGGCAACATTAGAGCTGGCCCCATCCTTAATGCCACATGTGCTGCATTATCATGTTTCCCATCAACTGTGTGTGTGGAAAGAGGCTGGAACTGGAATCAATCACTGACTCAGAAACCTAGTAAGATTTGATAAGTCATTGTCAATAATTTCTATTATCCGTTCATTTGTTTTCATAAATTGAATAACATTAGATTTATGAATTTTTTTTATTACTGATTTTGTCATTCTTGCACAATGTAGAAGAAGCAATGGTAAGACAGGAGTGCCTTTATTACCTTTGCAGTGCACATTAATATGCATATTTTGTTTGGTGTAGAAACACACAGAAGACAGTGGCAAAGCCCAGGGTTCATAAGGTTCTGGCGTATTTAAATACTGTCCCAAATTATAGTGCTGGTAAATGTACTCCATAAAAACTTTTAATGCAAATTCCTTGTGACAGAACATCTCCTAGAGGATTTTCTACAGAAAGGGTTAGTTTGTACCAGGTTAGTTGTACCAGTTAGAAGCAATGATATATTGCATATTATCAAATAAGAGAAGGATGACAAAAAGATAATTTGCAGTTGTACTTATTTTGGTGAGGTTTTTTGTTTGTTGCAGTTTTTTGTTTGCTTGTGTTTGTTTTCATTTTAAAACGGTAGGTATAGAGAGAAATTCTCCACTGCAGGACAGCAAAATTTACCTGTATTTGTATCACAACTGTTTTTATTTAGGTTACAAGGCTGAACACATTCCCTGACTCATCCTGCCTCAGCTCAGCTGTGGTATTTTTTCTTTCAAAAGCAGATTATTGTTTACTTTACTTGGTAGTTATAATTTTCAACAGCAAAAATATTTGTTCATGTAATTAATGCCAGCCTATTATAACATTAAACTCATTGGCCTTTTCCGCTTGACATTTCACCATCTAACAAGTTATTAACTATTATTGATTATTTAGTAATGGCTTTAGAAATTGTGACCCAATTTATAGTGTGTCGACAGCTTCCCATTTGATTTTCCCTAAGTAAACTACAAAACAAACAAATCACGGGTTTTAACAATTTCACTTATTAATTTTGTATATACAGCGCTTACACCAAAACTGTTGTGTCAGGGAATCTGGTGAGAGAAATCACAGTTGTAGGAGAGTCAACAGAAGATATAAAACAGGCAGCCAAGTTCAGCTGTTTGGTTTTGGTTTTTTATTTACAGAGCAGGGCAGTGCCACAACTGTTAATTTAGAGGGTGATGAATGTTGGCTCACTTGTGTCTGAAATGCCCTGTAATTACAGCTCAGTTCGAGTCCCCTTTTAGGGGAGGACTGCCAGGGACTTTTTGATTGGTTATGCATGAATCCAGTAATCTTTCTCCTTTTATGTCCTGATGTAAAAACGAAGGTGATAATATGATGTGTCTCCCTTTGCTGTGCTGCTTTGGCCTATTGTAAATCTCAAGTTGTTTTCTAGTGTGTGTTTAAATGTGCATTTAGCACAATATGGTTCTGTTTCATATTGGCAGAGTTCTGAAGCAGAAAGGAATTACCTGTAAGTTTAATTACCTTTTAGCTATTGTCAGGTTATCTGATGAAAAATAATCATGAATGGTTGTCTATATTTTAACTTTGCCCAGCTAATATCAGGTAAGTGTTCTCGAGAGGTCTTGCTGCTATTGATAATCAAGTTCCTGATGAAAATCACATGAAGGCTGAATACATTTATCAGTCTGAAATGTGCTTTAATGGTCATTAACCCTCCACAGCAGGGTGATTGTATTTGGGTAGCAGGGGATGTGACTCACTAGATCTATGTAGCATGGTGGAAAGAGAGCCAGAAAATGTCAGCTCAGAGGGCACTGATGAAAATTCGGAAGAATTTGCAAAACCCTTTTATGAGACACTTGGCTGAATTGTGTTGGTATTTTATGGCACAAATGTACATTATAAGAAGAAAATATTTAGTATTACACTACATAACTAGTCTGGGTACAAAACTAGAATATCAGCAAATATAGGAAATATTACGATGATAATGCAGTTATTGTGCATTGCATGTTCTGTTTATGTTCTTATGATGAGGTGGAGCAAGCCTTTTCACAGGATATAAAAATAACCAGGAATGAAATCTACATACCTAAAAAAAGAGCTGAGGTACCCAGAGCTTCGGCTTTCTTTTTAAGTGAATGACATTTCATGTGTTGCTACTGTAGTTCCCAGAGTGAAAATCAACAATGAATGGATTAAATAATGCAGCTGTATTCCATTGAAAATAAAAAGTCACTGGAAACAACAGCACCTTTATTTCTTCAATATCTTAAGCAGACTTCAAAAGCAAATTTTTAATTTTTATTTTTTTCCCTAAACCAGAGCTTCTAACTCTATTGGAAGAATGTCTCTTCCATTTTGGCACTTTGTCTCAGTTACAGGGCCATTACCACATTATCTAAGCCTTGTACTGCACATGAAGATAAAGACTGTACCAAATAAGGTCCAGGTGATAAGCCAGCTACTGTCTTTGATACGAGTGAACTCCTAAATCACTCTGTATAAAAGGCATATAATGCATCCCAGACTTGGTATCCTGCTTACCTAGGAAATTTGTGTAGGACAGCTCCTTTTTCTGTTTTCTAAGAGGTGATCAGTGTCCTGGTGCTGAGATATAACCCAGGGAGGGCAGCAAATTTGCAGGAGGAATCATTAGTGGGGGAGCTGAAAGTAGGAAGAAAGAGAAGAGGAAGCTGCCCAAGGAGGAGAATGAGAAATCAGTGCAACGCGAATGGGTGTCAGGTATTAGATGGAGCTTTGTCAGGGATAATTTGATAGGCAGAAAAATGGCAAAAAGGGAGGTGAGTGTATGTAAAAGATATGCAGCATCATTCACAACTCGAGGGCTGGAACAAATGACTGAGTCACTTTTTTTGTTTTACCTAAGCAAGCTATTTATCACTGCCTTGGTTGTGTGTGCTAAAGAAAATACTAGTATATCATCAGCCACAATAAATGAGCTACCATAAATATGCCTTTGAATATCCTAAATACAAAATTATTGAACCAAACTTGGGGACTTAATCTTTGAAACATTTATATCAGGTGAAGCTGCCAAAAAAAAAACCCCAAAACCAAAAAACAAGCAAAAAAAAAAAAGGTGCATATTTTTGTGATTTATTTTGTGATATTGCTCTGAGGCTATATCAAGTGTTTTTGTATTTATTCAGTAGTACTTTGCTGTATGATTTCCAGCTTTTCTGTGAATCTTATCTTCAAAATTCCATTTATTCAAGGGTTCTGTTTGTTGTTATCAGGCTGTTCTGTGAGAGTTTATCCTATTGCTCCCTAAAGATCAAATTTAAGCATGAAAAGAATTGCTGGCTGTTTCTGGAGGGTGACAGTTTTATAAAAAATTCTTGTAATTTGTTTGCTTTCCTGTGCTTAAGACAATCTGCCTAACGGATGTGATGAGAATAAAAGTGATATAAAAGTAGGAAAATATTTGCTAGGAACATGGGAGATTGATAAAATGAAACTTTTTCTCACCCCAAGTTCTTACTGATCCCTCATAAGCTGCCAAAGTCAGTGGTATGAACTTGCCTTTCACTTCAGTAGAGCAGGGTCTTCAAGTCCAGCATGTGCCTCTCTTACATAACAAGACAGGTACAATTTACTATAGTCTCTCAAAAGGCATTAAATTAATTACTAAAATATACAAAACATGTATTTGGCAAAATAAACGTAATTTTGGAGTTTGTTTAAATTATCAGCCAGTAATATGAGTGTGATGTATAGGACCTTTGAACATTTTTACATTTTGAAAACATTCTGGTCCCTACCAGAGAAGCAAGATGTGGACCAAATATGCATGGAGCGTGTGATTAATAACAGCAAGTGCATGGCTCTGCTACCCACACCTCCATGAGTATCCCAGTATCCAGGCAGGAGCTCTGGATTGCTCCAGAGCACACTCCCAGAGTGACACTTCCAGGTTGTTGCCTACCCTTGGCTTGTCTATATCATGCAGAGCTCAGCAGACAGAGGAATGTTGAATTTCACCATCATCTGTGGATGCCTCCTGAGCAATGGGCCTCTGGAAGAGAGGGTGGCTCTTTGCATATGTCTTTACATCATACATGTATTCATGGAGGAAAAGTTTGAATACTTCTATACACCTTTGATTTTTTTTTTTTTTATCACTGCCTTTTTTGATCCCTTTTAGGTCCATTCCCAAGGTGCAATGGAGCATCACATGTATCTTAGCACACCTATAGGCCAGTTTGTACCTCTGTACAATATAGCAGTGCCCCTTAGTCACAAGCTCAGATTTTACAAATGGAACCACATTAATATTTTTATTTAGTCCATTGCCCCTCTTGCTAAGTCTCAGTAACAATTCCATGCCAATGTCTGTCTACTCCTCTGGCCTCTGTCTCATTTGGCTCTGGCTTAGGGCTGTCTGCACCACGCACACTTTTTCTCTCAGTCCTGCCCAGTAATTGTATTACTGGCTGATGAAACCATCCATCAGTGGAAACGCAAGCTTTCTGATTTCTAGTCAGGGAACAAACTTCAGTTCACAAAACATGCAGCTGCATTTTGTAAAGTTTTCAATACTCTGCTGTATAAGATTTGTAGTGAAAGAACTTGTACTTCCAAAGCCAGGCAATCTTCTGCACAGTTTCTAAAATGTATTCCAAAATGGCCAATAATTTCGCAGACCGTTAACATTAACACTGAGTGATAGATCAATATTCCTCTCATCAACATATTTGCTAAATTTCACTTTTAAATTGCTTTAGAGAGCGATATACTAGTAATTTCAAGCAAATTTAAGCTAAAAAGTCATTTGCCCCTCTTTGTGTTATAAAAATAAAAAGGCAAATTGCATCATTGTGGTATTATACTGCAAATAATATCACTGCTTTAGAGGGCCTCCTGCTTTTCTTCTCAGTGCTCTTCCTACTCTTCCTGCTAGCTACCTTTCAGCTCCAGTAGTAAAAGATGATGAATTAATTAGTGCAAATGTATGATAATTATTGTCAGATGAAATAAACATAAAATACAAATGGGTTATAACTAATCAATAATTATGTACTATGCTCAATCTTCAATATGCAGGGCATGTCTAAATAGCGTCATTATAATGAAAATCAAATTATCCCACAGCTGTGTTGATTATGGAGCACCATTATAACTTTCATCCTCTTCATTTGGTTCCTGCTTAAGTCATGCTTCTGTGCCCACTTCTTAATACTGGAAAATGTCTCTCTCCTCTGTGAATTGATTTATAGTTAATATTGAGGCATAAAATTTCCTATTATTGTGGCTTTCTCAAGGTCTTTCACAGGCATTATACAGACAGGCTCCAAAGTCTTTCAGTGCAATAATATGGAAGCATGGAAGGAATATGGAAGATTAAAGACAAACTTAAATGATATATGTCCCTGTGTTTGGATTTAATCTGTGCCTGAAGATATTTTGACCTAAATTACCAAATATATTGCAGTTTCATACGAGTCAGCTGCAGCCAACTCATTCTGAGCTACTCAGATTTAACTTCATGGAATATGGAACAGGTAAAATTATTTATGACCCATTCAGTATCCCGTTCTTGCTTTGGATTGAATAGAAGTCTGTACATTTGCATTCATATGTCATTCGATTATTCTCTTGCTTTGCCTAAAGAAAGACAGGAGGAAAAAAAAAGGGTGATTAATATTTGACTGTAGGAGTGAAATATGTGATATGTTCCTTTTGGCATATGTTTACGTTAGTATATAAAGTTTACAACATTCTCTAATGAAAACTACCAAAATATGCTGTCATTTTGAAATCCAAGTCTCGTTCTCAACCTGAAACTTGCTTGCAAATGGTCTCTTACTTTATAGTAAGGAGTCTGTACCATAACACTGCAGTAAAAAACCTCTTAAAACCAGGACAAATTTTACTGTTCATATACCTTTACAGTTTGACATGTCAGCGCAAGAAATAACATTTTTCTTCTAGGCATTTCTTTTAAATTACCATAAATGAAAATACTGATCCTGTTATTTCTGAGGTATATAGAATAATTATAGTATAGAATACCAAAAGATCTTATGTTTTCTCAAGAGCTAACCTTTGAAAAAGATACCATCTGTAGAAGAAACAGGTAACAATTAATTGCTGACAGGAATCGGTGAGATCACCAGTTTGGTGATCCATTCTGCCCAGCACCTTTACCTTGGACATGGTGATTGTAACCTCCCTTAAAAATTGTGGCTAAGGTGGTGGTTGGTCACCTAATGGGTGATTTTTCATACAACTTAATGAATGAGGCTATTTCCCACTCAGTATCTGTTACAGACTGTACTGTCTCTGACCAGAATTGAGTGGTAAAAATATTAGGAAACAGTATGTTACTAAAGAGCTTTCCAGACACACAAGCTTTAGAATTGCTGTTGACAAATATTGCTGACACTTTGCAGATCCAAAAGTGATTCTTCTACTCTTTTCAAGTGTGAGGAAAAGAAAAATGAAAAGTCCAAATGCAGAGTTTTGCTCTTCCTTAGGTTAAATGTTTGCAGAGAACTTCCCTGCTTGGTTAATTTTGTAACATAAATACTACCTCTTTCCCTTGGCCTTATCCTGCTGTTTTGTAGTGAATAAAACTGTTCAGGTCGAGGTTATTGATCTGGCTCCTCTACAATCAAAACACCTCAGAAATGTGATTGAGGAAAACCCTCTGCTGTAAAAGTTGAACATTGAATTTTCTTCCAGGGTAAATTTTTGTTTTATTCAATAATTTAAAATGTATCCAGCAGGGGCAAGTCTGGAGACTGGGAACAGATTAATCTATAGAGAACTCCAACAACCTCAGCTGCCCATTTTCTCCATACGATATCCACCAACTCTTGGTGGATATTTTGTCTGAAATTCTATTTTATCCCTTTCTGACATTTTTATTTAGATTTTTGTTGAGACTTTCTGTCTTTTCCTTGTTTAATGTTCTGCTCCTGGGATTGTCAGGAGGCAAACTTCAGTACAAGTCTGGAGTTAGGCTCAAGCTCTCGGTTGTGGATGTTTGATCAGACACCTTCAAGGGCCTGTGAGAAGTGAGTGGTGTGTTGGTTTTGACTTGAATGCAATCCAATACGCAGTTGCTGTGAGTCTTCTCTGCTATTTTGAAAATTAAGAAACTGTTCTCAGTAATTAATAGTGTAAATAATTTATTTTACCATAGAATTGCATATATTAATATGCTATCACGTATTCCGTTATGTTCAGGATTAAGATAAATGATTTGATAATATCTTTCTGAAAATAAGCATTTTTATGGCTTTAAGCAACATCAGTGAAAAGTCTGAGATGACTGACAGGCAACAGCTTAGCACTGTTAGGGAGAACTATTTGCTCCTGAATGGACCAGATGCCCGGAAATGTCTCTGTGGGGACACACACGTCTGCCATAAGACTTTTATTCCAGAAGTGATGTTCTGAGTATGTTTTCTGATTTCATGTACCAAATCACCTGAAGAATTCCCTTTAAGCATTCTTTCAGAATTTCGGTCTTAAACTGTAATAAGATACCAGAGATGTTTTAAGTCCCTGCATCTCACTCCACGGAAGTGTTTGCCTTGGCCATGTTACATTAGAGACATATTATATTGGTCGTTGATAAAAACCAAACACACTTATGGTTGAAGATGGAAGTAAGTTATGACAGCTTTGGACAGAAGGATCAGGTCAGGTTAAAGATCAGCATTCATAAGTCTTCTATTAGACTCAATGTACTTTAATTGAAGCAATAATTGTGTATATCTCTAATTGCTTACTAATACATTATTCCGAATTTATTAGTTTTAAATATTTGACTAATTTATTGCCAAACAAACCCAAATATACTTAAGAGAAGTATCAAATTCCACATTAATTCCACTCAATTTTCTTAATTAGTAATAGTTTTACTTAAGAGTGCACAGCGCTAAGCCAACTTGTATAAGTTACAAGACATACAAATGTCCAACCTGGGATTTCTATGATTGTAGAAATTGTGGGCAAAGCATCAGTGATGTTAGAGTTGAGGGTACATTTATTAGTCTCTATTCCAGACACCTCTTTGTAGTCTTCTAGATGTCTTTTTGTGCTTAGTATTTGTTTTGTATTGACCGTGAAATTCAAAAATATTCCTAGAGAGATTTACTGTTCAGCTGAAATAAGATACATGTATTGAATAAGGAGCAGCATTTCTTCAAAAATGCTTTATAGCTGAACTTGGAACATTTTTTCTCGTTTCTCTAGTCCCAACTAAATTGCATTTGCCAGGCAAGCATCCATTGGAAACCAGTCTGTTTTTTAATAGAACAGGCTGCCCAGGGAAGTGGCAGAGCCACCAGCCCTGGAGGTGTTCAAAATATGTGTAAATGTGGCACCTGGGGACTTTGTTTAGTAGTGAACTTGGCAGTGCTGGATTAATGGTTGAACTTGATGCTCTTAAAGGTCTCTTCCAACCTAAACGATTTCTAACAGACTTGCTTGGCAAGCTGCTGGACTTTCTGGAGCTGCAGTACTGAAAGAGCACTGCAATTTGGGCTGCAAGAGCCAGATATTAGGCATTTTTGCAACCTCATCATGGAGAAATTCTAGAAACCTTAAAGTCCTGCTAACTCCGAATTTATTCCCAGCTCCTGTGCATAAACAGGAGAAGCCTTTGGAAGAATCCTGAGGGGAACTTTGGCTTTCAGATAGCTTCAGCTCTGAATCTTCTTCTTCCAAAGCTATTTCCTTCAACAGCAGCAGGCTGTGGGCAGTCTGACAAATGTCCAGTCATCAAGGTCTGCACATTTTATTTGCTGTAGGAAATAGAGAATTGACACAGTTATGTATTTTGTACAGATGTATATTTTAAAGTTCCTTCCCGTTCCTTCCAGGACACAAGAGATCTTTTAGTAAAGTGTGTGTTGAATGACAAAAAGGAAAATTCAAGGTCTTGAGCAGCTCCAGCTTCCCTGGAATGTTCAGAGTTCCTGCCATTATGCTGTTTGCAAAGGCATGGATCTGGCCATGTAAATGCAAGTAGTGAAGTGAATTAAATGGACCAACTAATAGCCTAGACTTCATGAACTTATGAAATATGGATTGTAAGACTTATTTTATTTGGCTTTCAGCTCTTAGCCTTTCTTCTGAGTCCTATACAGTAGGAGTTGATTTCAGATCATCGAATTCCTTCCCTTGAAACACAGAATTGTAAAATAATATCAAATCTAATATCATTGAAGGCCCCTTGTTATATATCCCTTTTCAGAAATGTAAATAATTACATCTTTAAAGCAGGCAAGGTTTTCCTTCTGATACTCCAAATGGAAGGTGATTCTAGGACATTTCTCATCGCCTCATTAAAAACCTACAAATCTTTTCAGCTCTAAATGTAATGGCCAGTGTACAGTAAATTTTTCATGGCCCAGCATTGCCTCTGACTTATAGAATATTCTCTCCAAAGATGCCTACACCTTAATACATTTGTAGACTTCATGTTTTAGCCTACTTTTAGCTAAATCCCCTACGCTTCATGGGACTGATGCAAAACCGACTACACATGGGGAACAGTTAAGCAAGTTGTACCAAAATGTGCATAAAATAAACAGAAAATTGATACATTTTTTTCTTCCATGAATCTTTGCATGAAATTGCTCTTAGATAATTTCAGGCGTAAAGAACACGAGACTTTATCTTTGAATAGGATTTTTTTTTTCTGATTGACAACCATGCTTTAAAAGCGCTGTTTAAGTAGTCCCAGCACATACATCTTACCTATCCATAGGGCTGTATCTCTTACCCTTTTATGTTTACAGTGCTGTTTTGACATGTAATCCGTTTTCCTTTTTATGTCTGATTCTTCTTGAGAAATAAGATCTCTCTGGTAATGCACTTCTTTCTCTCCCCCACCCCGTGTTCCTCCCACTGCAGTCTGTCCTTCTTCTGAGAGGAGCCCTGGAGCCCTGGGTTTATGCAGTGTTCCAAGTGGTGTCATTTCTGTTGGAGGGATCTGTTCTGAACTCAGCGCTTCATTTCAGCAGTTCTGCTATGAATTCATGCTTGTAAAAACATGTATTTCCTGCTGGCTTGCAGGCTGAAATTTCCATATACTCTTCAGAGCAAACCTAACGGATGGCATTACAACTTTGTCTGAATGATAAGTTATCCTGCTGCAGAGCTCAAGGCTTGCAGACCACATCCTCAGCTGGGATACAGTGGCATAGCTCTATTTGAAGTCAATGGAGCTGTGACACTTCACATCAGCTGGAAATCTCTCCTGTGAGTTTTAAGTGTTGTGTGACTCTTCCTGCCTCATTAGTATGTCTCATGTAGTGTGAAGCCAGGCCCATTGGAGATGGTAATTTTATGCACTGAATAAGATATTACCCAGTGTGAGTTGGGGTGTTTTGTTGAAGGAGGGGAAGAAAATATGTGCAACCCAAAGTGCTTCTGTTCACCTTAGGAATTCATCTAGTGTACGGATGTGCTCCAGCAAGCCTGTGTTGGTTAGGGATGAGACATGGTTTGTAATTAATAATGATTTTCCCAGGCACAGACTGAGATTGCAGCTAAGATTTTCTCTCCGTTGTATTAATATTAGCTGTGCAACTTTGGCTAGGTTCTTTTTTTTTTTCTTTTAATTTAGTTTTGATTTTGATGTCCATGTCAATCTGTGTCTAAGAGCAGCAGGTGTGGATGTCCTTGGGAATATTAGAACTTCAGCTCTTTGAGTTTCTTCTGATGCCTGAGAGACTCTCCTTTGATTTGTTCAGTTCACCCTCTGTACTATCTTCCAAACAATACATTTTCATATTTCTTCTCTCTGTATGATAATACAGAGGGCTTGACAGATGTAAGAAAGTCCCGCAACTTTCTCCGTAATACTTCTGGCTCAGGAAAATTGAAAGAGGTGTGTAACTGTGTGATGTTGGAGATGTTTAGAGTTTGCCAGCCACCTTCCTGCCCTGTATTAGAACCAGGGAGAAGGAAATAAGCCTGAAGGAAGGGAGACAATGCAGACTTAAAGAAGCATTTTCTGTTCTTCTCTTTTGCTTCTAGTAGTGATTAAAAACATAGCCGAACATCTCTTAGTTAAGTTGCTCTGCCTTCACAATGGAAGGCAGACATGTTTATTCATGCAACGAAAAAGGGTTGTTCAGAGAACAACTTGCTTTTGCTAAAAACATTGAGGACAACTTACATTTCTGTAGGTCAACTTTTCTATAAGCATCATGGAAGGAGGAGACAGCTGCGCAGCCACGTGGTCATGGTGTGATCTGACACATGATGGTATCAACAAAGTTGTTAATGGGGGATAAAGGTAAGCATAGAAAAATACATAAAACTATAAATTTAAAAATAGTGCCGTCGTTTTTTTTTTTTTTGCTGTGATTTTACTTTCATGTGTATACTTACAAGGAACAAATGATGGAGAAATAAGCCCGTGTCACTGAAAAGCAGACACTCCATTATAAATTTTATATTGATGTGATATATTTAAACACACACACACAAATCTTCATTACTTATTCAGGTTGCATATAATACTCAGAATAGGTGGCAATAAACCAAACCAACATACTTGGAAACTGTACAGTAGTTTAGATTGATTCTACTGAGAGCCTTTCTTGACTGTATAATGCTCTTTTGTGTATAAATAAGATTAGAGTCATGATTCTCTGTTTTGGCTATGAAGAGTGAGTGTGTGTGTAAAATGTAAGTTATTCCTTATCACAAACTCTCAGTTTTGATTTTTAAGGTAGGCCTGAAGCCATCCAACTTTGCTTGAAGGTTTTAACATTATTTTTATTTGGTTTTGGTTTGGTTTATTTTTCTGTTATTTGTTTGTTTGTTTTTTAATTTAAAGGCTGCAAGAACCACATATCATAATATTGACATTATCAGGGCAGTAAAGAGACTTTCAGTGAGCTGGTTCTGTCTCCAAACCCTCCACCCTTTATGACTTTTTGAGATATCAACACTATATATTTTGAGATATCTACACTTGAAAGTGAGCAATTTGACTGTAGAAAAGAAGGGCATAGACTAAAATAACCTTGTGCATTTTAGCTTGTAAGTATTGCCCAACGAGAGCAGGTCTTTAACACAAACAGTATTATAGGGGAAAGTGAATTAAATAAAAGTAGCTTTGCAGTAATTATTGTAATGAGTACCCAGGAATCGAAATTATGCTACTTTGGCCAGTTCAAGTATTCTTGAAAGTAGCATCAACACTAGTAGTCTGTTAATTATATGATCAAAGAGGCTATCATTAAAACAGATTAAGTGAGATTAAAAAGGCATGAATAAGAAAGCACGATCAGCACACAGGGGCAGTGTGATGAAGTCATTTATACATAGGCAGATTTAATTAGTGCAAAAACATATGATTCAAATGCCAGATCAGAACCAAGACGAATTTCTGAGCTCCTTTCTGCATGGAATGAGCATATTCTGAGACAAGGAAGACAAGGAAGTGCTTTAGTCTGCTGTCTGATTTTTTTATTTTTTTTTGCCTGTGGTATTGACTCTGTAAAATTAGTGGATGTGTATTCTTATTTTTACTGTGACTTTATAAGCATTAATTTCAAAATAGTATTTCTGATTCTAGAACAGTATAGAAGTTCCGGACCTTGCATATAGACTCATGAGAAAACATACACATCCAGAGAAGTTTAAAAGTAAAGAACTTTTAAGTTCTTTGAGTGAGCAGAGCCTTGTAGAGAAAGGCCAGTACTTTTATTTAGGAAAGCAGTTGCTCTACTCAGAATGAAACATTACTGCAAGGTTAGCTTTCAGTTTCCAAGTAACACTAGTCCAGAAAATAGTATTTTAAGAAAAACTCTCTTGCTCAGTTTGCTTTGTTTCACGTGCTCTTTACTTTGCTGTGAATAACCAACCGCTGTGCCACGTTGCTTTTTCACACTGAAGTTATGCCTCTGTTTTCTCCCTTATAGGGCAGATTTCCTGCACTCTGTCTTTTATTCTCACATCTTTTCCTAGGGCAGCTGGAAGATTTTGTGTCTTTTCTCCTCTGCTGCACAAGCTGGCACCATCTCAAATGCTCACACAGTTGTTCTCAGCCAGTTTTCTCTCTGTGAAACGTTGTTTGTTGCTGTGTGTGAGCTTTGTTTCTCTGGCTGAAATTATTTGCTTAGGTGGCTCCAAGCAATGCTGTAGGCCAGTACACTGCTGCAGAGGAGGTTCTGCTTTCTCTTGGTGACAACAAAAGAGAGAGAGATTTGGCTGCTTGGAGCTGCCATCTTGTGCTGTGCTGAATGGGTAGGTAAGGTAAGAATAAATTGGCAGCCACAGGAGAGCTTTCCTTGCAACAGAAGAGGCTTGCTCCAAAGGGTTGTGCACAGTTTGGCTCTTGTGTCCAGGGAGAGATCAAAAACACAGACGTGATGTTCTTCCAAACGAAATCTGCCAAAAGCGTCTTAGTCAGAAGGACTGTGCATTGTAACCCCAAGAAATGATCCCAGAACAGGTTCCTTTTAGCTCCTGCAAAGCTAAAGCTTTGGGAATTATTTAGCTCTTTGTGTCAAAATATGACCCACAGGTTTGGAGCCTGTGTTCTGTGTCTGCCTTGCTAAGTATGTTTCTCCACTCTGAAATTTGATCATGTTATGCCTGTTTGTGCAGCAGGAGAATGTTTCAGTGCTAACAGATATTTTTGATTGAATTGGCACGACAAGTGCCAAAGCTGGTTTCTGCAGTTGATGAACTGGTTGGTAGCTGTGAGTTCTTTTGGTATTGGCGATTATAAATTTGAAAGCCTTTAGTGCAGACCTTAATATTTTTTGTGAAGTATTGCTTTGACAGTAAAATTTCCACTGGCATCTGTTGTGTGTGTGTGTCTACTCAGCTCTTTAATGTCAAAGCCTGCAAATGGTGCTGCCGATGTGCACATGTGAAAGCCAGCTGAATAGAACAGGGTTCTTATAGAGCACCTGCTGTTGTGTTTCCAACCTTGCTGCTATTTTCAGCTATTGTCATTCACAAGGCTTTTAGTTGTTATTTATAGTAGAAGAATAATAATAATACAAAAGTTCTCATTGATTCATTGTCATGGATTCATTTTGTGGATGCAAGCGGTCCCTTTCCTAAGATGGAGAGATCTTTCTACTTTTAAAGGCTAGTAAAAAAAAAAACTCAGAAAATCACCTTGGAACAACTGCAAAAGAAAAACTTACAAGTTTATAATGACACAAATAATTTAAGGAATTTAGCCACCTATAACGTTTAAATCCCAAACAACTTTGTTACATTTGCATAGAAAGATGTACAGAGTTGGGACTTGTGCCCAGATCTTTAATCCAGTTTCTCAGTGAGCTTAAAATCCAATGATGGAACACTTGTTAACAGTGCATTAGTGGTGGTCCTGTGAGGGCACAGAGACATATGGGAGAGATCAGTCACCATTTCCAAGTTGTCCATTTGCACATGTCGATGCATCCATTTAAACTTCCACTCTGGTAATTGACTAATTTTTTGGAGTTTTGTTTTGCATTTCTGTGCATTTTGCAAAGACAGTGAGAATGGGAGGCAGCCACAGCAGAAAGCAGGAGATGTTTGTGTGGTTCTCTAGTGTATCCATACTTCAGCTGACTCCAGCTGGAATAGCCAGGACACGAGCTTCCTTGCATAGGATAAATTTGCCTACATCCATTAGCAAAAGCTGCACATTTTTCACAGTATATATAATCATGAAAGCAGTCTTTTAGTTGCAGAGGGTTTTGTAGCTATTAATAAGAACACCACTAAAATGTGAATGTGCAAAATCTTGCTTTTGTATTTGCTCACATTCTATGTAACAAGATGAAAAATATTTACATTTGTTTGTGACTTTCATGAAAGCAGTTTAATACTGACCTGAGGATTCCTGATGCATTGCTTGTACCCTTACCACTGGTTGTATTCTATTCAGTTAGAAAGTGTTATCAGTGTTATGAATGTGGTTTTGTGGATTATTTGTGTCATGACTAAGAGTCAAATATATTTTGAGAGTCTGAGAAGGAGATATTGGAGTGGAAATTAGACTCAACAGCTCACAAATTGACTATGTCTGCAAGACATTCTTAGTGGATAGCAAGAATTTTATTTGCAAGCTTGTTCTTACTCAGCCCTGAAAATCGGAGAGGATCATCCTTTGACTACTCTATATGATGGTGTTATTTGTAAATAATCCAGTTCAAGGGGAAATTATCACACAAGCATCTGCACTTATTTGTGGTTTTGTTCTGCCTTCAACATTCCCCAGCTAGAGAAATGTTTACATATTGGGGAAACTAGAGCATAATGAGGATAGGAGTTGCCTAAGGCCATGCAATGCAGTACTGACAAAAGTGGGAACAGACACTACTTGTCTGAATGGTCTCTCATATTTTTATCCATTCTCACACTGCACTGAAAACATAGCCTAAACTAAAGTTCACCCGTGGTGGAAGAAATGGACTCATTGACTCTGACAGGTATTATAATTTGGTTCCATGGGATGTGGCCTTGGATGCACAACACCCTAGAGTTGTAAAATATTCACATTAAGAGCAGAATGCGTTCTCAAACAATGCTTTATTTCCATAACTGAGATTCTCCATATTTGCATTTACTATAATACTAATTTCTTAAAAGACAGATAAATCCTTTGAAAGAGTTGTTGGAGTATGTGTAGAATCAGCCACTTTTTGTAAGCCTCTTACTGCTTCTTGAAACCAAGAGTTTAAACAAAAGTGGACTTTTTTTCTCTGTGCTTGCTCGTTTGTTTTCTTGTTTCTGATTAATACAGGCCTATCTCAGAGAGAAAGGCAACAGCAGCCATGTTTATAGCACAGCATGATCCATTGATCCAATTTTGAAGGTTGCCCTTTCTGTTCAGCAGCTTCATTGACTTCTAGATAGTATCCATTTGTATTTCCAGGCATTTTAGAGATGTTATTGAAACCTAAACTTTTAGACTGAAGGTGTACAAGATTATGTGACAACTGCAGCATTGATTTATCACTCATTTTAGATAAACCATTTGGAATACCTTGTATTTCAGTCTTATATAGGCTCTGCACCCAGGGAAAGCAATGCATAAAGAGGCTAAGAGGAGGTGAGAGCTTAAATCATTTTATTTCCTTTTTAATAACTATAAGTGAAGGATTTACAGAAGAAGGCTTGGAATTAGACAACTTGAATTCAACTTCTTTCTCTGACACAGACTTTATTAACACTGTTTTAGCTTTTTTTGTGTTCCTGCTTGCAGTTGCTAAAATGGAGGTAATGGATCCAAATCAGATCAAGCAAATGGTTGAGTTTAAGCCTGGGAATGCAAATGTTTAAGCATTTTGCTATAAAAAGAATGGCATTACTGATCTGGGAGAGTTATAAAGCTGAGGCATGATTTTATGAAGAGTTCTGGGCTCTTCAAGTTACAGAATCAGGAAGTTGAGCTTCTGAGAAGCATTATTATTAGCTATGGAAATTATTCTCATATAATTATGAAATGCTTTCTATCTACTTAAAAGCAATGATATCTTACGATAAATAAGTTGAACAGAAATGATTTTTAAAAAAAATATTAATGACTGCTTGATATTTTCAACAACTCAGTGATATACCTCTGTTGATATTTTAAGAATTTAGGAAAATGTCATTTGCATGTCTAGATATTTGAGCTTTATAAATTAAAACCTACAGAATAGTTAGAAGGCTTAAAAACCTTCTTCATGTAATAGTGCCTAAAAGGGTTAAGAAATCTCTGCTGATGTTTGTTCTGTATTATGTTAGAAGGGTGAAAACACTGTTGTACTGCACTAATCATGTATATTATTGAACAACTATTGATTAGTTCAGTGTTTGGGGAAGAAAAATCTTTGACAAGGCTAAGTGAAAGGGCAGGTACTGTTACTCAGTTGGAAAAGCTATCCATCTCATTGGAGGTGCTTTTTCAAGGACGTAAAAGCTTTTGTCCTGAATGGAAGTGTTTTATTAAGTGGCTAAACTTCTGAAGTTTTCTGCAGATTTTTCAATTTTAGCCTTCTTTCAAGAAAATCAAAACAAACAAGCAAAAAAACCCCATAAACAAAAACCCTCTTATCCTTGTAGGATTCTTTAGCTAATTTTTAGTTTTAGTTTTCAGTGATTCCATTCTCTTTCAAGGAAACAGTGTAAGGTATGGGCAGAATAAAAGTAATGAGGTTTTAATTCCTCTTTGAACAAGTCAGCCTTATACTTGGAGCTGCCCTTACAGGGCATAACAGAATTGTTCAGAAAGCAGTATTTTCCATGCAAAATCCTTTTACAAATGTTGTTATTCACTAACAGATGCTCTGGAGATTTAATTATTAGAGCTTTCTTTTTTCCTAAACATTTCTCACTTTTTTTCCCATGATAATTTTTATTTTTTAATTTAGATTTAGCAGGACCATTTTCCCTTGTTTTGACTTCTACCAATCTGCTGGGATAAGTAAAAAGGGAAATAGCCCTATTCCCATGAGTGTTGGGATGTCCTACTTGTTACTTCATGTCGATGTACGTTATAAGTCAGTCTAATGCTAGGTGATGGTAGGTGTCTCTGTTTGGTCCAGCAAATTCGATTGGTCCTGTAAAATTGGAGATGCATTTGGACACCCTCAGGTTCATTGTAACATCCAGTTAAATTGATTAGAACTCGAATAGTCATCAGGAAATGGTAATGGATGCACATTTCCAGCTCTTGACAATCTGGCACAAGAATGCCATTGCCCTGAGTGCAGCTGTAGGCGTGAGAGTTACACAGGGAGAAAGAATCTCACCCTCTAAATACTCCTGTAAATGGCTGGAAAGCAACACAGAGATGTAAAGCCAAGGGCAGCAGATCTCTTTCTTTGTTCTGCTCAAGTAACTTTATACTGTGCAGCATCCTGGCCAGCAAGTACAGCCACAAAGTTGTTTGTGATAGAAGAGGTATTAGAGGTATCGTGTGGAAAAATATGCACTGCAAGTTTGTAAAAAGTGAAAAAAAATTCACATCATGGCAAGACAGTGGCAGTTGTGCTCAATACTAGTAACTAATAGCGCTGCCCTGACATCAACTGGTTATGTTTCATTTAGGAGTGCATGAGCTCTGTAAATTCCTCCTTGTGCATTAATATAAAGAGTAGTTTTGAAATAAAGAAGAGAATGATAAATGACATGAAGCTTCACAATAGTGAGTTCTTGGGTCAAGGCAGAGTCCTTACTAAAAGCCATTGGTATTTATCCTTTTCACTGAGAGGAAAAATCTTCAAGCTCAGTTGCCTGAAGAGAATTCCCATCTCACTCTTTCTTCAGGATATTCATGCTGCTCAGAATACAAGCTGCTTTCCACTGGTTTTATTCCATTCTACTCAATCTATTCTGGAAGTGTACAATGTGGGACTGCTGCCATTCACATATTTATGCTACTGAATGTTGGGAGGAGTATGTAGTTTTACAGGGAAGAAGGATTTTATACAGCCCTGATAGAAGAGCTATACATTCAACAATATTTCAGTATCATGAAATAAAAAAAATATCTCTCAGCTTTAAAGCATGATAGAATAAACTTTGAAGTACTAGACCCAAGATGTCTATCTTAAAGGTGGGGGTTTTTTAGTAGGGAACAATAAAGGACTAAATTATTCCAGAGGAAGTTAGACGAATATTGTTATGGAAACTGGGATTTATGGTGGTTATCTAAGTGCTGATTACTTGGAGATTGAAAGACCAGTTTTTTTTAAAAAATGGTTTTTTTCTCTAGAGTAATGGTATGACAGACCATCAATACAACCAGACTTAGGTACAGAAATGTATTGGCTTTGAATTAGAAAAAAACACAGGTTATGATATACCTTAGAGTCTGAAATTGTGTTTTATATATAGTTTTAAAGATCTTTGCATTTCAAATGCTTTATCCTTGTCTTCCTACAGTATTTCCACTACTCATAGACATAAATTTGTAGCCTGTAGTAAACCTAATGAATCATGCATGCAATTATGAACAGATGTGTTGATTGAAATGGAGCATAAAATACCAAGGGATGAAGTTGTTTGTGTGATGAATACACTTAAGGCTTGATTTTCCTGTCATGAACTTTTCAATTTCCTTTTGTTATAGTTTTAAAATTCAGTGAAGAATAAGAAACAATAACAGCAATAAATTAGAAGTTTAGAAAGAACATGTATCATGTCTCAGAAACATTGCTGTAATGGGAATACCTTATCCACACTTGGGATCCACTCTATCTCCTACTTCCTTACCAGCTCTCTCAGCTCGCAGAGAGTGTTCCCTGCTGGAGAGGACTCCAAGTTCAGTGCGAAGTCACTTTCCATCTCTGCACGTACTGTACGAACAGGGGTGACACCCCTCCTGTGCAATGTGGGAGATAGATGCGTTTGTGATTCATAGGGGTGAAAACTGGGCCGTGAACTTTGTGAAATTGCATTGTGGAGTGAATGCCTTACGGGGATGCAGTGCTATAGGCATAACTCAAGTAAGCACACATTCTGAAGTCCAGTTCTGATTAGCAAAGGACTTTGGACATATATTCAAATCCTCATTTTCTTCAGTGAGGCTTCACGCTTTGCAAATCCAGTAAACCAAGGCACACAGTAATTAACTGAGATGCAAAGTTCCTTCTCTGCTGCTGAAGAGGGAAGTCATTAAACACAGGCAGTTTTGCCTCTTGACTGGAAAGGGTAAGGTAAGAGGCAGAACGGGATCGATCCTGCTCACTCACCATTGCAAATTTATTATACATTAATGACTCAAAGCAATGGTCCCTGTAAAGATAGGGGCCCGGTGAGAGTTATTAGCAATGAAGACTAATACTTTACCACTACCATGATAACAATGTAATTATTTTTGGGTAGCAACTGGTAAATTCCATGTGATTATGCTGCTTTAATGTTCTTATTCTTGTTTTTTTTTTTTTTGCCGTTTAGTTACAGGCAGGGACTAGCAAGAGATGTACTGTTGTTTACAATGCTCAATAATTTTGTTCTATAGTGGTTCATCCTAATCTGAAGAGAGTGAGTTTCTCCCCTGCAGTAAGTTTGGAAGGATCATGTAGAAAGGGTCAGGAAAAATGAGTTGGGCATCAACTGATTAAACTGCAACTGAAAGGCATTTATGCAATGGTCCTGTTAAATATGAGTCACGCCCCATTTAAAAACTAACTGAAATTACAGCATGTTTCATTAAGAAAGATAATTACCAATTCATTCCTTCCTGAAAAATTTAATTTAGATTACAACACATTTAAAACCTACCTTGATATTTGGAAGATAAA